>CAUYON010124908.1:0-64737 GCA_963573935.1 Arctocebus calabarensis
ACGCTGTCTCCCTGTGTCCCCAAAGGGAAGTTTCTGGGCAGATCCCACCTGGCAGAGATGCCTGAAGTCCTCTCTCCCCAGTCTCACTGTGCCCAGCCGCAAGGAAGCTGTTACTCGTCTGCCATCTTGCTCCGCCCTCCAATAATGTTTTAATAGAACAAAATATTGCATTAAGAATATTTTGAAAATTATATTTTGGGTTAGGTATAGTATATTCCAATACCTCACAGATCAAAAACCTTATTGATTAAGCTTTTGTTGAGAATTTATTAGAAAAATATTAAATATTTTATAAGCGTTCATATGTATAGGCAATTCTCAAAATAACAGCTTGGAACATGAAAGGCTCAGCCACAATTTGAGTCAAGGCTTAAACAAATAATATAACTTTGTAATATTATGTTAACCAAATTATTCTGCGTCAGTGTTTGCTCCAAAAGAAATGTGCAATATGTTCGCTTTATCTTTTTTTATTGTTTATTTGTTTAAGTACATAGATGCAGAGAAGATGAGAATCAGAGGGTGATATTCTGAGAATTTTCCATTATCCTAGAACATGCTCCTTATTTGAATTTTGGCTTGTTTTGTCCTATTTCTAAGGTAGATACCTTAGATGAACTGCATATTCTCTATAGACTGCAAGATAGTTTTATTCTTTTTTTCTTTAGGAGATATATGTCCACCGCAGCTTCCTGCAACAGAAAAATAAGGCAGCCTGGGGGAATTCAATATCCTGTGGGAAAATTTATACTTTAGGGATTGACAAATTAGCAGTGGCTTAAATTTTATGGAAATTCTGCTTAAGAGTAAAATAAAAGTCAGATTCTCTTTGTGAAACAGGGCGACAGGCCAAGGGACTTAACAGCTTTTCCTTGGAATTTTCTCTCTGGTTTTCCAAGTCTGGCTTGAAACGGCTACTGTGCCACTTTTACAGTATGGTTGTAACTTAGTACAAATACCCATGGTGGTCCCAGAAAAGACACTGTGCTTATGAAGCCCCAGGGGAGTGGTCCCCTCGCCTCGCGGGCAGCATCCAGCCTTCCCCGCTGGGTGTTCCAGCTACATGTAGCAGAATAACAGAATGAAAATGTTCAACAGTGTCCCTTTGTGAGCTCATATAAAACAATCCCGGCAGTAGAAAGTTTCAGGGAAAGCTCAGCAGCCTCAAAGAAGCAGTCGGGGACCTAGGATTGCTCTTTCGTTTTCCTCTGCTCTCCTTGGAATGTCTGCGGTGCCCCCTTCATAGCTGCAGATTTGATGTGATGCCTCTAACTACGGTCATCATGTTCACGCGAGATAACAGCTAAAGAGAGGGAAGAAAGGGTCTCCCCTTTCCACCAGCATGAGATCGGACTCAGGGAGGCCCTGGGGCTTCTTCAGGACAAGGGAACAGGGACCTGCAGAGTGAGTTTTCCTGCACAGATATGTCCTGCCAGCTCTCAGTTACCTGGAAACTGATTAAACAGCCTCAGGATTGAAGTCGGTGTCTCCATCTCCCACCTGGGCCCGGCATTCTGCTCATTCTCTTAAGACAGAAGGCGAGCAAATAAAAACATCCTGCTCAAAGCAGTCACCTTCAGAGCTGATCAATAGATGGACAAACCTTCCCTGATGGAAAAGGTTTGATGTGAATTGCTTTGAGGATGTCTGTGGAGTCTGAGTCATAACTTTTCAAGAACAGAGATAATGTGTTTATTCTAAATCAATCATTCCAGTCTTCATTCTAGTATTTCAAATCATTCCTTTTCAAAGCTCACATTGGAATGTATTTTATAACAGAATTAGCAGAGCAGATGAGAAAGTAAAGAAGCCAGCATGTTTGTGTAATCTAAATTGTGTATGTTTTTTTAATGACAAAGCTGAGTGGACCGGGCTAAATAACAATCCCCAAAGATACCCATTTTCTAATCCCTAGAACCTGTGAATGTTTCCTTATATAGCAAAAGAGGCTTTGCCAAGGTGATTAATTTTAAAAGATCTTGAAATGGGGAGATTATTTCGGATTATCCAGGTGAGCCCTAAATGTAACCATAAGTGTCCTTATAAGAGAAAGGCAGACGGAGACTTGACTACAGAAAAGATAAAGGCTCGGTGACAAGGACGTAGAGACTGGAAGGGCCCACTTGGAAGGTGGAGATGGGATCAGGAGGCCGAGGAACTCAGGCTGCCTGAGAAGCTGAAAAAAAGCAAGGAAATAAAAAGTCCTGCTCACACTTTGACACTAGCCCAGACTTCGGACCTCCAGAACTATAAAAAGAAAAGAAATTTCTAAGAAGGAAGAAAAAGAAATAGAATTGAATACAGGTAAACTGATGCTGGGCGTCAGTCTCTCCCGACACTAGCTGTGTGATCTGGGGTAGTTCACTGGTTTAGGAGGAAATGACTAAACCTCTCTAAACCTGTTTATCCATCCATGAAAGGGTTGTGATAATAACTACTGTGTTAGAGTTTCACAGAGAAAGAGAACCTGCTGGATACACTTACGGAGAGACATTGATTTGAAAGAATTTGGGGGCGTGGCCAGTCCAAAACCCACTAGGTAGACCAGCAGGCTGGATTCTCCCAGAGGAACACAGTGAAAGTCCAGAGGCAGTCTGCCAGTAGAGCCCCTTCTGCCAGAGAGAAGTCCGTCTTTCTCTACGAAGACCTCCAACTGATTGGTCCACACTGTGGAGAGGAATCTGCTTCACTCAGAACCCACCAGTTTAAGTATTAATCTCACCTTTAAAAAAAATACCCTCACGGTGGGCAGCACCTATGGCTCAAAGGAGTGGAGCACCCGCCCCATATGCTGGAGGTGGTGGGTTCAAACCCGGACCCAGCCAAAAACTGCAAAAAAAAATAATAATAATACCTTCATGGAAACATCTAGAATAATATTTGACCCAATATCTGAGTGCCATGGACAGCCAAACTCATGCATGAGATTAACAATCACAGCTACTTTACAGGGTTATGATGAGAGTAAGTTGGAGAGTATATACAAAATAGAAAAGGAGATACGAACTTCCAGGGTGATTAATGTGACTGCTCATGAACAGGTGACACCATGTAGGACCCCGAAGGGCATGGGTTTTGCAGATTCTAATTGGCTCACTTACTGCACATAGGACTTAGTGACCTTAACCTCTCTCACCTTCAGCTTCTCTCTTTATAAAATGTGATTAATAAAACCTAGTCCACTAGGATATGTGAGGGATAAATAAAATATTAGTCCAATGAAAAAAATGCACTGTGCTAAGTGGAAACACCTGAGTCCCACCATCCCTTTCTCCTCCATCCTTCCCAATCCTGCCCCTTTCAGCTTTCACTGAACGTAGTGCCCCCGTAGCTTCCAAAGATGCTCCACCTACCCAAAAACACGCAGGGAGAAGGTGAGTAGAGAGGCAGGCAAGGTCTAAATGCTTGAACCACTGGAAACATGATTTTCCGGGAAAATCTCATTTTAATAAACATAATTTTTACATAAGATTCCACTTTGTGAAGTCATTTACATATGTGGCCAATGGCCCAAGATTGCAAGGGTTTGCCAATTTGGTTTCCATAAATTTTATTAAGAAAAAATGTTATAGACAGATGCATTTCCAAGACTATGCATGCTGGGGTCAGCCAAGTTGGCAATTACATGGCAATTCTCATTCCATATTTATACTTTCTTGGCATAAATTCGTTAGCTAAATGTGTCCACCAAGATTTCAGTGAATAGCAAACAACAGAAGTGGGAAGGACGCTGGCTTGGGGGTCATTCTGAGACTGGTTTGGATCCAAGCTCAGCCACTTTCAAATCCTGAATAAGGGTCCAGGGCTTCGTTTTCTCTTTTTTAAATGGAGACGATAATAGCGTTGCTGTTCCAGATGGCAGCAAGCTCAGAAATACTGACTGTGAGGTATCTGGTGCATAAAATATAAACATTTCGACAAGAGGCTATTGTCTAGAAAACTCCCTGTACTAACAATAGCCTCAGTAGCTTCTTTCCTGTACTGGAAAGAACTGCAAGAGATAGGTTTGAGTGTAAGGAGTATCAGAAAGTCACAGAGAATTATAAAGATTAAAAGGTTGGGTTCAGTAGACAGAGCCTGCAGATGAAAATAAAATAAGCAATGTGTCTCCCGCTGAGAAAGTTCATCTAACCTCAAGCCAGAATTAGTGCCACATTCATGAGATGTTCAAGTTTGACATGATACAAAGGCCCTAATATCTAAAGAACTGAAAGAAAATGTCTGGGCTTCCTGGCTTCTCCAAGTGGTTAGTAGAGAACTTTCCTTGGCACCCGCGGAATCTGTGATGAGGGGAACAGACCTGGGCTGGGACAGGAGACCAGCAGCTTCTAGTTGAAACTCTGCCAGTGAGTTTCTGTGAGGCCCAGAGACAATTTCCGGAGAAAGGAGAGTCAACAAAAGACAATTGGAATCACTGGCCCACGGGTTAGTTGATCACATATGCATCAGATTCAGTTTGATTATGAATAACAGGAAACCCATTGATTCAATTTCTTGCTGAAATTTGGTTTTAGCAAGACAGAGGAGGGGTCAGCATGGAGTTTGTTCCGGGCTCCACAATCACCGTCTGTTCTCACCCTGTGTTCTCTCTACACATGTAATCCTCAAGCCTGCCCACGGCCCCGACGTGGGCAGGAAGTGTGGCATTTGGGCTGGACCAGGGCTTTGTCCAGGACTATTGGGATGTGAGTAGCAAGGAAGAGGAGAAGAAGAGGCACTTGCGGGAGTCTGAAAAAGAGCAGGGAGACAGGCCTACAGCTTTTCACTTCATACTCGGGGATACGCTGGTTTTAAAATAGGTCAAAAAATTATTTGATAGCCCCTCCTTCAGTTCGATATTCCCCTGGGTGTGGGCAGAACCAAGTGATTCTAATGAACGAAACGTGGTAACAGTGGCAGTTTGGCTCCTGAGACTCGGTCATCAAAAGACGTTGTGGTGTCCCCTCGCTCTCCCTGTCTCTGCTCCGCTTCTGTCTCTGTGTCTCTGTGTGCAGCTCTCTCTGCCTCCCTGCCCCATTTCTATTTTTCTCTGTCTCTTGGTCTATCTCTCTTTTTCTGTACCTTCTATCACTTGCTCCAGGAAAGAAGGCAGCAGCTGTGTCATGAGGATGTCCAAGCAACCTGTAGAGAGGAACTGTGGCCACCTGCCAGCAGCCATGTGCTCAAGGCACCTCTGGAGCATCAGGAAACACCCCTCCAGCCCCACTCACGCCTTCACACCCTCCAGCCCCACTCACACCTTCAGATGGCTGCAACCCCACTCACACCTTCAGATGACTGCAGCCCAGGCCCCAGTTATGATGGCAACTTCACAAGAAACCCTGACCCAGAACCACCCAGCGAAACTGCTCCCAGACTCCTGACCCATAGTGAATAGGTGAGATAATAAATATTTATTTTCAGCCTTGAAAATTTGGAGTAATTATGCAACTAATGATATCTAATACCAATAATTAAAATATCTAGATATTTTAAAAGAGATGCTATGTTTAGCCCCTTTTTTCCATCATTGAATATCTATTGAGCACCTACTATAAACCAGGCACTGGTACAGAAACTAGAGACGTGGTACTATCTAGTATTGCATAGTAGATAATAAGAAAACAGTCAGATCAACAGTAAGTGGGATGCCAGGAGGAAAACTAAATGCACAAATGCATCTTGTCTCCATCAGAGTCTTAAGACATTTGAACCCAGCAGTTGTCCCAGCAGGAAGGAATTTTAAGGATAGAGAGCTTCCAGAACTCTCTTCCAGAGTGTCCAGAACTACACTGTAAAACTGGTCTGGGGAAAGGCAGCCACCTCCGTGGCCACCACTGACATTTGTACCAGGCTGCCTGTGGCACCATCAGGAAGGTGCCCTTGCTCCTGCCGATCTGGAAGCCCAGGGCTCCTCTCGCACCTGCCTGCCACACCAAAGCCTCCCGCCTGCTGGTGGTATCTACGCTTCCCTGGCAGGGGAGGCTGAAGAGTCTACACTGTTTAAAAACTCTGCATAAGAAAACTCAGAGCTTACATTGGGCTCACTATATGGGAAACTACTAAAATGGAGAGATGTGCAAACGATTTTGGAAAACCATGAACAACAGATGCCCCCAGAGCAAGTGGGCTGGAGAGCGGAGGTGTTAGGTAGACAGTGTGGTCAGGGAGACTTTCCTGAGAAGGTGACATCTGAACAGAGGCCAGGAGGAAACACAGGAGCGAGCAGATAGGCCTTGAGGACACAGCCCCCTCGGCCTATGGGTGACAGAAAGCAGACCCAGCAGCCCGGCTCACCCGGAGTGGAGCGGCTGAGGAGGGCGGGGAAAGGAAGTCCGCTGGCTAATGGGGAGGGAGGTTAATACGGGGATTGAAAGCCAATTTCTCAGTTATTCTGTTTAAGTACAGGTTCCTAATGGAGGTAGGAGGCAGGGGAAGCAAACTCCTCTAAGTAGGCTTAGCACTCCCGGCGTTCAGGACCTTGCCCCTCACCAGCCCCGGAGTAAATAAATTCATATATTGTCTATACTGATTTGATTCCCCTGTTTTCCTTCTTTCAAGGTCTTTTTTGTCCCTTTTTGTTTTCTTGGCTGTATCCCAGGCGTGTGCCTGAGTGCGAAACTAGTTCAACTAAGGACAGCAGAGGTCTGGGCACAGAAGACGAGGTTTCCAGGAGGAAACCTTCCACGCCATCGGGTCTGGTGCCCAGATTCGCCTTGGGCACTCCACCCAGCACTCACCTGCACCCTCATAGTTACTGCACATACATGTCACAAAAAGAGCAAACCCTGGAAGATCCGCACGGGCACGAGACAGCAGCACAGCGGGCAGGTGATGAGCGGGGAAGGAACCAGAGGACGGTGTGGCGCAGGCGAGGGCAGGGTCATTTCCAGCACGCCACGTTAGAGCTGCCTCTTTTGGCATCCTTGAAAAAACAGAAACCATCACAGACACCTAGTGCAGGAAATGAAAAACTTGGCGAACACAAGGCAGCAAAGAGGGCCGGCTAATGAGTCAGAAGAATGAGATGTGCGGAAACCCAGCTCTCCTAGGAAAAAGCTGTTAGTTTTCTTTGAATGGGAAGGAGTGAAGCCAGAGAAGTGACAACGACCCCCAGACACTGTGCAAGTTACATGAGAATCCTGCCTAAATGCTATAGATCAGGGAGATTCCTTTGTGTTATAGTAATATGTTTTGAACGTCTTTGAGGGAAGAAGAGGCTTGTGTAAAACGAAAGTCTGGGGGTAGAGATGGGATTGCGAGGAGTTTTAATGCCCTGTAGTTAATCTGCATTGTTCTGCTTCTCCTTCAAAACAAAACTATTTAGACCCCAAATGCAGTAACAACGATGCAGAAATGCAAAGCTCGCTCCGCGAACAGATGTTCATGCTGTGCGTTGTCTAAACTCACCACATGCAAGAGAGAGATTTCACACCAGCCCAGGACTAAGAATGGGGTTCTTTTTGTTTTCTTTAACTCTTCTGACTCTAGTCAACATTTACACTGCTTCGGGCTAAAAGTCATTTTTCCTAGTCTAGGAATTTGGTTCCCATGTGGGATGGACAAGTATAACCCAAAGCCAAATAGCCTGAGGCTACCTTTTATACTGTCAAATAGCCCTCTAGCGCTTGATGTGTTTGGTTCCACTTTCCCTGTCTGGTCTAGAAGGCAGATGGCAACCAAACCTCCTGATAGTGGAAAGCTTATGACCATGGTCTCTGTCCTGTCCTGTCCACGTGGCAGATACTCAGAAAGTCCTCCTTGCCCAGCCCTTGCCATGCTGACCATTCAAGCACCAGGATGTCCAGGCACCCCACACTGCTGGGCCAGGATTGGAGCTAATCAAACAGGAGTCCAGCTCCATCATGGTCACAGGGGGCAACTCTGCCAATGGCCACCTCTTCCCAAGTTCCCCGTACTTCTTCCAAACACACCATATTTCTTCTGTGAAATACGGTTCTGGAGCAAGCCTAGTACAAGCCCCTCACACTTAGAGCAACAGGACCCTGATCCGCTGCTCAGAAACCTGCCTGGTGCTGAGAAGACATGAAGTGTGCGGCTTCCGTCAGGCCTGAGCACCTGCCCTCAGCCTACTCAGACCTCCTGAACCAGAAGCAGGCAAGGTCCTTTCTCTGAGTCGTCTTCAGGCCCAGGATGGAGCTAACATTCCAGATTACTGTTCTCTCACTCAGTCGTGACCTGTTTCCCCTACTCCTTCCCCTCAAAGTCTCCCTCCAATCTCAATTCACAGGCAACTTTAACACTTACATCACCTGTCCAAGAGCTGAGCCCCAAAGTTCTGTCCATCCTGAACTGTGGCAAGCTTTTCTCACACTCTTCCTCACCTTCCTAATCTCTTAACTTCACTCTGCTCACATTGTATGAACAATCTCTTTTCTAAAGCTCTTCAATTACCTATTTGAGTATATTAATATGTATTCTACTGAAATGCTCTCATTCTATCCTCCATATATCTTAATTTCTCACTCTCATTTTCCATCTCCTTATCTTTATGTGCTGCATGTCCACTGATCACATCTTCATTGCTTTGCACAAGATAAGCCTGGAACTACATTTCTCAGAATGCCCTTCTCCATAAAGTTCCTATTTGAAATCTACCAATGGGAAGCAATCACACAAAACTTTGAAGGTGCAATAAAAGGAGAAGGTGATGTTCTGTGAAGGTAGCTTCAGCTAGATATCTCAGCACATCTGAAAGTGATACAATTTCTTAGCTCAGTGTGGAGAGCTTCCTACTGGACTACTGCTAATGGAAGAGTTAATAAGAGCTCCCCAGAAAATCAGAATGGCTTCCCTTTGAACACCAAAAGAATTGCACTAGGGATTATCCTGCCTACAATCCCCCCCACTTTGATTAGCCAAGGCAGGAGAGTTTCTTGAGCATAGGAATTTGAGACCAGCTTGGGCAACATAGTGAGACTCCTCTTCAACACACATACACTTGTGAGGCTGAGAACATGGGTAGCAACTTTAGTAAAGTACAGTCCTCCAGTTCCTTTACAGGTATTTATTTCATGAATTAACTTTTTGGGAACTGTAGTACATGGAATAGCTGTTGTTTTTCTGATTCATTCTTAACTGACAAACTCAGGAAAAAGTGATCATTGACACCTTGATGCCCATACATTAGCATATACAGACATTGTGCTAGGGCCATACTGTTTGAATTACTGTATCTCTGAAATATGTTTTGAAGTCAGGACGTATGAGGCCTTCATCTTTGTTTTTGATAGGACAGAATAAAAAGCCCAGAAATAAATCCAGAGTAACTATGGTTTTATCTTTCCTACAGCATCAAGGACAAGCAAATAGCCTTCACTAATGATAGCAGTTTGTAAACACTGGGTTGCTATGAACTTGAAGTTCCATGATTCAAAGGTTGTATGCTTCTTATGCCCTCATATTGGGGGGAAAGTCCAAGCATTGATAATAGTTTTAATGCATAAAATCTACCTCCCTACAATAACTTCCAAGAAGCATTTCAAATATACTGCCTAATTAGCATCAGTATCACCTTTTCTTAGAACACACAAAAGTCATGCAACCCTGGCTTCTATTCATCTATTGTAATCTTAAATAAGGCCATTTCACACCTGGCTACTGGGGAAGATCCAAATAGCCTGCCTGGTATCTGGCTGCAACAAAACAAACAAATACACTTACAAGTTATCGGCCATTTGATTAACTGGAAAACACTGTCAGACTTTGGTAAATGACAGGAAGCCATTAACTGCACAGCAACAAATTAAGATTAGCAAAGCAAAGAACAGAAGTGAGGGTTATTTGGGTGCAATGGCAGCTTTCACTGGATTGGAGCTGGGCCAGATGGAAAATCAGCACTCTAAGAACCATTTGCCATTATAAGAAGGACAGATGGCCATTTCCAATTAACAGCAACAAAGGATATCTCTGAAGATCAGCTGCTGTGGCAGCTCTGAGAGTCTCAGACAACCAGGGCTGCGTAGCAAGTTTGGCTCTTCCCGGAGCTGAGGACTCTACAACTTTTACTTGTGTGTCTTCAGAAACGCATTCACCCTACCTCGGGATCAAGTCATCGAAAATAGTTGCGGCTTTACCCCTGGCAGTGTTGTTAGAGAATATTTGATAAATGAAAACTAAAAAGAAGAATGTAAGTTCTGATTCAAGAAAGTCCACACCAAAATTTATACAGAAATATTAATGAATGAATGAATAAAAGGAGGTAACAATTTGTCATATCTCTAAATACCAACCCTCACTCAGAAAGGGACCTTAGGGAGCTGCGAAAACTCCAGGTACAAGTAGTGTAAGACTGGGGTCAATCTGAGGTCCGTTCGCTCCGTAGAACAGGAAGCCCCTTTCCTTTCTGAACTGTTGGCTTCTGCACTGATTTGAGCGCCTGTTGCTGCCCCCTAGTGGCGCACAGCTGAGCCACTTTCTCTCCCTTAATCTTCACTTGTGTCCCCATGACCCTACTTTCTTCTTTCCATAACAAAAGAAGATTTTTTTATGGCTTAATAATAACTTATATTTTTTATGGCTTAATAATAACTTATATCGAACACTTTTTCAAGCCAAAGCAACAGTAACAGCAATAAAGATTTACAGAATGTGATCATTCATTTTAAGTTAACAGTATTTTATATTTGTGGGTTATGCTCATATTTTGTTTCACTTTATTCTTTGTGCACATACATTATACATATGTTAGGTTTGGATGGGACCATGTGTTAAGTCCCCATGTTCCCAAGTTCTTGGTTTCTAGCACCAAAAAATGGTTCCTGTACCAAGTCGATGGAAGAAATGAGCCAAGCAAGCAGGTGCAAGCAAGCAAAGTGCCAACGTTTCCTAAAGATTAAAGCCTAGAACATTCCAAAGAAGGAATGGGTCAGCCCTGGTGGCTAGAAGACACATTGAGTTTAGCAAGATTTCACCTTTTATGCTGACTCCCCAATTGTATGTCAAATGGGGAAATAAAATAGCCATGGTTTTTCTTAGAAAAGGGTGGAGAATTTCTGGAATTGGTAACCCTCCCTTTTCTATCCTTGTAAGACAATTTGCGAGGGTTGCCATGGTATTTGTAAACTGTTATGGCTCTGATGGGTGTGATATTTACTATGTTAATGAGGGCAGTTCATTTAGAGACACTGTTACCTCAGCTTGTACGCATACTCCAAAGACCCTCTCTCCAGGCCTGACAATAATATCTCTACTTTGTGGTTTCTCTACCTCTTTCTGATTGGTCAGTCCTTGGTGACCTTTTGGTATGACATCTGTTCTTTCTTGTAAACCAGCTCCCTACAGTCCTAATCAGGCTGTTCCTCAAACAACCTAAGTCAGTATGACCACATCTGTCTGTCCCTGTCCACATCAGGAAGTCCCTGGGACACTGATTAGCCTCCACCTCAAACCAACCCATCTGTAAGGTCTTGCACCTGCCACAGCTCATTAGCCCTGTTCCTGTAACTACTCAGAAAAGTGATCCAAACCCGTCCAAAATAGCCTAACTGCATCCACCATCCACCCTGCTCATGTCTAACTAAATGCCTCACCTAACATTTACAGAGTTACATACACAACATTAAGATTACTATACATATTTTTATTTATATATAATATTTTTACAATTAATAAACATTTTTAGAGCAGCTGTAGGGTCATGCTAAATGGAGCAGAAAGAAAGCATAGAGTTCTTGTAGATACCCATTTCTGCATAATTTTTATTTAATTTGATTCATTAGTGAAACAAATCAGTTTGAGCCATTTTTTTTCCACTAAAGATTTTAGGATTCTCAGTCAAACATTTTCTTATTTTGCTGAAAATGAATCTAATCCTAAATTAGTCAGAATTACTTTGGGAGAGTTGTGTGATTTTCTATTAAAACCAAGAAAAAAATAGCAAACTGAATGGAATCCTTCAGGTGTATGAATAAGTTTTTTTTTTTCAATCCCAAACTATCTATAATCCAAACATCTACCTTCATTGTTGTATCTGTTAGGTAGACAGGATATGCAGCCCCCCCAAGAGGGATAAGGGCAGGCACTCCCTCTTGAGCGTTGCTCCACCCTTAATCCTTCCCAAGCAGGAGGAAATTGCTTTATCCATCTGGGAGTTTTCCTCATCCCCTCCAGGTGGGTTTTCAGAGAGTTTGTATACAGGAAGGTAGAATTGAGGACACCTGCTGATCATTTAGTAAAATCTTACACCTCCTGAGAGTCCTCCCCTGCACTGGGCCAGTAAAAGGAAACAACCTGAGTAAGGGAGAAAGTCTCTCCCTCTGTCCCTCCCCTCCCCTCCCCCATTTCCTCCCCCCTTCCCCTCTCCTCCCTCCCTCTTCCTCCTCCCCTCCCCTCCTCTCTCCTCCCCTTTCCTCCCCTCCCCCTCCCCCTCTGCTCCCCTCCTCTCCCCACACCTTTTCTCTCCCCTTAGGTGTTCTCTGGTCCTTCTTCAGCCAAGAGCACAACCAACAACACATCCACCTTAGTTTCTGTCCTTGGATTTGCCTATCAGTTAGGAAGTGATGAATGATGATGATGGTGGTGGTGATGTGGTGGTATTTACAATAGCATTGAAATTCTGTCAAAAGAGGAACATAATTTAATTAACACATAAGGTAATTCATCTGTTAATACTATCACATCTAGCAAAAAAAAATCTCAGGTCTAGAGATTGGTACTAGTTAGATAAATTAAAAGGCCAAATACAATAAATAAATGAATAAACAAACAAATAGATAAAAAAGACTGCCAATTTTGAGTTTGAATTATCCTGTTGTCTTCTTAGGTTCATCTGGATGTTCCCCGGCCCCCCAGTTAGCAGGGTCAAGAATGAGTCCTGGTACTGAAGTCTTGCTGAGTGGTCACAGATACAGAGCAATCCCACATATACAGTTGAAGCAAAAAGAAAGAACCTACATGAAGTGAAAATGAAGAAGGATGCTACGTAAAATGACACAAAGAGAAAACACATCCCAGAGAGAGCGCAACAGGCCAGTGTCCACGAAGACCCAGAAGGCTGAGAGCGCTGCCTCGTCTGTGATCACCAGTTTGTCCAGCCTTTCTCCTGGCAGGATTGGTTGTCATTCCTGCCTTTGGAGTGATCGACAGGTTGGGGTTATAGACCAGATTACGTAACAGGTTCCTCTTGGGTTGGTAATGTAACAGTTTCCCTTTCTATCCAGTTGTCTTCCCCAGAATCTTTCACGAAAGCACCTCCCATGCTCTGCTAATGACCTCTAGTTCCGTTGAAGCTCCTCCCAGGCCATGCTAATGAGCTCTAGTTCATTAAAGCTCCACCCAGACCATGCTAATGAGCTCTAGTTCAATTAACGCTCTACCCAGACCATGCTAATGAGCTCTAGTTCAGTTAAAGCTCTACCCAGGCTATGCCAATGAACCCTAGTTCAGGTGAAGGTCACTAGGAATTTCTTCCTGAGTAGTTCCCACCAGGAAACAGTTCCTAGCCACAATTTGGCTGCTAGCTACAATTTGTTTCCCACTCTCTGCCACTTCCTCCCCACCTCTTTAGCTTGCCCTCTGCCAGACCTCAGTCTGTCTATATTGATCAAATTTACCATCCCCATGCCAAATTCCCATTTGACTTGGTGCTATGTATACATAGTCTGTAAATCCGAAGACATAGCGTTGATGAATGCAAAGTTACTTTTGAGTGAATGCTGACCTGGTCGGCAACTTTGTGAACTGGACCAGGAAACCAGAGGGACCCTATTGTACTTCCAGGAAGCTCACAGTCATCACTGCTGATTCAAGACGTGGAAGCTGCAACCATGATCAGACCGGGGTTCAGAAGACTCCCACAGTTTCCAGAGTAATTTCAAGGACGCTCCAGAAACCCTTGGAATCCCTCTTAACAGAGCTTTTGTAAGTTTGGGCTACAAAATTTTCTCTGTCTTGGGAAAGAAATGGGATTAATTGTAAAAATTGTTTTTAGAATGTGGTTCAATAAGCAAGTCTTTTATGGAAATAAAAATAACTCAATGAGAACAATAAAAGCTTATTTATTCAGGGTTTGCTACAGCAAAGGAGTCAACTGTCATCTCTACTGTTTTAGAAAAGATTCAAAGACAAGCAAGTAGAGGAATGAGAATGCTTTTAGTGGAAGAAAGAGAAAGCCTCAGTTGTGCCCTGATCACAGGTAACTGGTGTGCGGAAGCTGGGCTGAACAGAAGCAGAGGTCCTGTATGACAAGCTAAGGGTGCATATTTGACTTTTTCTTGTTGGTCCTAAATTAGAAGTAGCGACAAAAATTAGAGAAGTCAAAAATTAAAGAAGTTGTTAATTAAATCTTGGACAATTGGGGGCAATTGTTACAAAAGTTATTGTTTAACTTCCTTGCTACTAGAGGTAGCAACCTGGCTTCCTGCAAGTCTGATTTAGTGCAGGCTGTGTTCGAGGGTTGTTTACTGTAGATAAGGGGAATAGTTTCTTAGGAAGATTACTATAGGTTGAGGTTCAGAGTTCGATTTTCATAAATGGTTTAGCCAATGTCTATATATTCATTGTATCACTCTGAAGCTATTTTCCCCAAAAGAATATATCTATACACGTTCCAAAATAGTAAAGGAAGGTAAGAAAACATGCAATATAACAAAATTGAATGAAAATTTTATGTCCAAAATGATAGTTGCTCACCATTGTGATGTTCCTATTAGAGTAAGGAACATGCATGCGAAGGACCCCCTTTCTTTGGATCTCAAAGGAGATAAAGAAATTGCCATCAAGTTTACATTGGTTTCGTTACTGTGGGGCTGTGGCAATGAAGAGATCCCCAAAAAATACAGTAACTCGAACAAAACAGGAATATTTCTCCCTCATGATAATATATAGCATCACTATCATCATCATCGCCAGTCTTTTCTATCTAAGGTGGGACTTCTGCTACTCAAGCTTTTCATGACTCAGGTTCATTCCTTCTTCGTTTATTGTTCTTATAGTTTCTTGTAGGTTGTTTTCCTCACCTGCGTGGTCTTGGCTAACTCACCACCATCCCTATCTGTGTTCCAGCCCGTGGAAGCAGGGAAAGAGAAGTAGAAGGAAAGGGCTTTCTTTAAGAATATGGTGTGGGGCAGGGGCCGAGTGCCAGTTTCTCTTGCCTGTAACCCCAGCACTTTCAGAAGCTGATGTGGGAAGATCACTTGAGGTCAGGAGTTCACAGCTGCAGTGAGGTATGGCGATGCCATAGCAATCCAGCCTGGGCAACAGAGCAAGACCCTGTCTCTAAAAAAATAGAATACGGTATAGAAGTTCCACTCACACTCACATCCCATTGGCTGCATGTGGTCACATCGTCACAGGTAGATAAGGAGAAGTTTAGAAATGTATTACGCTCCACTGCCAACCTGGCTGCAGAGAATCCATAACCACAAGGCAAGAGGGGAAAATAAACATGAGGAAGACGAGCATCCACCTCCTGCCCCAAGCAGATGCTGGCTTACTGGCTCTGCATTTCAGATGCCAGGAAAGTTACAGGGGGGAGACAACTCTCTTTTAAAGCATTGTCCATCAAGCTTCATAATGGGTTGCAGCCTAATCCCACCTCTCTGCTTCCTCACTTTGGATATTCCAAAACTTTCCAAGTGTTTGATACAGAAAGCTTACTGTAGATGACTGGGAAGTAATGCAAAAGATATCTAAATGCCTTGTAATGCTTTATTGAGAGAAAGAAGACAGTAGAAAGCTTGTTCTCTGTCCCTTGGTGTCTTAAAATTTATTTCAAGGTAAGCAAAGAGAAGAAAAAGGTATGCCAGATTTTGACAAAGATCTATATTATATATTTCTCAAGTATTTTAACTTTTCTCCTTGATAGTTAAAAATCAAATAATAGGGCAGCACATGTGGCTCAGTGAGTAGGGCGCCAGCCCCATATACCGAGGATGGTGGGTTCAAACCCGGCCCCGGCCAACCTGCAACCAAAAAAAATAGCCAGGTGTTGTGGCGGGCGCCTGTAGTCCCAGCTACTCGGGAGGCTGAGGCAAGAGAATCGCCTGAGTCCAAGAGCTGGAGGTTGCTGTGAGCTGTAATGCCACAGCACTGTACTGAGAGTGACAAAGTGAGACTCTGTCTCAAAAAAAAAAAAAAGAAATCAAATAATAATAATTCAGCTCATAAAATTTGCATTATTTTGGAAAATGCAAATATAAAAATTATGCAATGCTATTCATGTGTGTCAAAGAATTTGGATGATTTTGATCTGACTAATGGATTATTGAATGCCCTTGTAAGCACCAGACCTCTGGAATCATGACCGTCCCAAGATTAAGGTTGTTACATCTATGCAGTTTACACTGGCGTCTACATCAGGGGCAGCCACCTCCACGTCCATGGTTCTGAACAGTTTTCACCTTTTTGGTAGATGACATATTAAATATCTCATTTTGGTATTCATCTGGACATGGGTGAGAGATCCGAATTCCAATGTGTAGAGGAAACCCTGATCCTTCGGTACCCCATCTGTTATGGGGGGGGGGGGGAAACTACCGCAGGTCAGGGTCACACATGAATACAAAATCTTAAATTTAGACTTTTAAAGTAATGTCCAAATGAACTTAAATGTGTGAGTATTTTATTTGCATATGTATTTTAGGCATGTTAATTTTTTCAAATAAACCACAATTTATTTTATTTTATTTATTTATTTATTTTTGTAGAGACAGAGTCTGACTTTATCACCCTTGGTAGAGTGCTGTGGCATCACACAGCTCACAGCAACCTCCAGCTCCTGGGCTTAGGTGATTCTCTTGCCTCAGCCTCCTGAGTAACTGGGACTACAGGCGCCCGCCACAATGCCTGGCTATTTTTGTTTTGCAGTTTGGCCAAGGCCGGGTTTGAACCTGCTACCTTCGGTATATGGGGCCAGCGTCCTACTTGATGAGCCACAGGTGCTGCCCATAAATCACAATTTTTATAACTGATTTCTTTTTTTGTTTTTTAATTCCCTAGGAGCCACCAGTGTTTCTGAGTGGAACATCATGCAAAACCCCCAGGGCAAAGGGTGAAGTTTCAGAGGCAAGTTGATTTACCCTGTCTCTTCTGAAATACTCTGTCTAAACCACTGCTAAAAACTGTTAGTAGCAATAGTATTGTTTAGAGAAAGTTGAAGGAAGGAAAAGATCTTGTAAGATTGTGCTGAAATAAAGGGCTTATTTCAAAATTTAAAAATAAGTTTATAAAAGTATGCCCTTTAGACAGGTTTAAAACATCACCTTGCTTTTATCCTGTGTAGTTCTTGGGTTCTTGGAAAAGACATTGACCTTTTTTGTCTTCTTTCAAATTACTCTGGAAAACTAAAGGGACATAAAACCACATATAATTGTCCCGATTTCATTTCCTTTTCTATCTATTCTCTCTGAAACTTACCAAGCTTGCTTTGGGAGCCTCTTGTGTCCTTTTTCTCAGGAATAAGGTACTTCCTATTCGATCCTAAGTACTCATTTTTTGCAAGAAACGTGAGTGATGGCAGTCAGGACAGGTGAACTTGAAGACAAGATTGCAACCAGCAAGGGAACAAGATCATCAAAGAAATCTAAAGCCACAGCTGGAAGCAGTGCCATGTCCAATCCATATAGCTGGCAGACTCGGAATACTGCGCAGAAATGATCTTGGGATGAAGATATAATAGAGGGAAGGGAAGCTTTTATATTCAAAATTAAAGTTCCAGAGCCAGATAGGGAACATGACAGAAAGGATGGTACACGTAAGAGAGGCAAACTTGATTTTTAAAAGCAAAAATACAGCCGGACATAAAAGTTTACACCGTAATCCCAGCACTCTAGGAGGCAGAGGATGAAGGATTACTTGAGGCCAGGAGTTCAAGACCAACATGAGCAAGAATGAGACCCCCATCTCTACAAAAAATAGAGATATTAGCTGGCATGGTGGTGCACAGCTATAATCCCAGCTAGTCAGGAGACTCAGGCAGGAGTATCGCGTGAGCCCAGGAGTATGAGGTTGCTGTGAGCTATGGTGATGCCTCTGCACTCTAGCCTAGGCAACAAGGTGACATTCTGTCTCAAAAAATAAATTATATTCAATTAAAGTAAAAATAAAATTTAAAAGAGATCAAAGAGGGAGGGAAAAGGGATGAAAAGAGAAAATCATGGAAGGAGGAAGAAAGATAAAGAACAAGAATTTAAAGTAATACTGGAAGCATGTACCTGGGGTAAATAGCTTTCATACGCTCAGGGTTTCACGGGTGAAGCCAGTGTGTTTACAGGTAGGTAAAAATTCTGACTTTGCCTTCTAGGAACCGTTTTCATCTCTTCCAGAATTGACAGATGTCTTTGTGTGAGCCAAATCTGCCTGGGTCATCATGTTGAATGAGAGTAATGCTGAGCTCGAGCCTGGCCCGTGGCAGTGAGGATGAGGTGGAGCTGGCAGGGATGTGCCTTTGTTATGTTTCAGTCCCTCGTGTGCAGGACGCTGACGATGGGCCGACTGGGTTAGGAATCCAGTCTGTGGTCATGGTTAGTGAGTCTGTGTGAGGATTAACGATCTCCGCAGATCCCTGTCCCGTTAGCCTCATACACTGATATTGAGCTGGTGTTTTTATGCCCATAATAAAGTAGTGATCGATAAGGCAGCCTTGGAGAAATATTGGGTCAGCTGCCGTTTCATTTATGTGCACTGGAGCAGTGGTTCCCAAGTAGGGGAACACAGGGGAGAGAGATCCGGGAGAATCACTTGGAGTACCTTCTGAAATTATGCATTATTGCCACTCCCTACAGGGGAGCAATGGCTTCTAACCCCCAAACTCTTAGAGAGCCAGATTCTTCCATTTGCATGACTCTATTAAGGCAGAGTGGACTGAAAGGACCGCAACACACAAGAGTCAGAAATAAATCTTTTTCTCTTATTTTAAAAATGCAAAGCCCCAGAAATTACATATGAGCTATCCTGCATCTGACAGCAAAAGCTTGTAATTTAGTCAAGGGACCTGTCTTCGTTGATTTTGCGCTGCTACCCCGGAATGCCTGGAACTGCGTAGTGTGTAAGAAAGAGAAGCGTATGGCCTCGTGGTTCTCAAAGCTGCAAAAATCAAGACTGAGGGGGTTGGCTTCTGACAAGGGCCTTCCTCTGCCTCCTGCCATGGTAGATGGGTAAAGACAGGGAGAGACGAGAGGAGGCTGAACTCGTCACTCCCTGAGGACCTCTCTCCCGTGACGATGACATTGATCTACTCACGAGGCCAGAGCCCTGATGGCGTAATCACCTGCTAGTACTTTTACAGCAGCAGTTAAATGTCAACTGAGTTTTAAAGGAGATAAACATTCAACCCGTATCAAGGCTCTGCACCTAGCTATACATAAGAATCTCCCAGGAAGCCTTTAAATTATACTCACAGCAGTCTCCATCCCAAACCACTTTAATCACAGTTCTTGGGTGAGCTCAGCCCTTGACAGGTTTTACAAACTCTCAGATGATTGCAGTTTACAAACAAGATTGAGAACCACCGAATTACAGCAAACAGCATAAGAAAACCGCAACTTCATTGTATATCAGATCTACAATCTAGTCCCAGCCCTGCTTGATTTTGAGATGTGGCCTTAACTAAGTTCTAGCTCGCCTCTTGGCTTCTTAGTTTTCTCAAAATTAGAGTGAGAGACTCAGAATAGATCACTCAACAAACTTTCTTTATAAAGGTACGTCAGGCACTCATCTTGACCTGCCTCTAAGACGCCAGGTCTAACACGCCGGCCCCTGCGCTGTTTTGAGCAAAGTCTGAGGCCCCCAGCTTCCCTCTCTTCACCACCCCCCTGCTGAGCCTGTTTTAGCTGCGTGAGCATCTTCCCGCTCTTCCCTCCCAATGTTGACACACCGCAACCCTCACTGGGGAACACTTCTGGATCCTTGCTCCTCACCCACCAGGCAGCAGTGGCTAGGACTGTGGTCCCAGGGCTTTTCTCCTCAGGGTCATGAGACGTCTGCCCACAAACAGAAGTCACCCTGATTCCTTGCTCACATCTCCTCGAGTTCTTCCATCACACCTGCTATGTTGCCTAGGACAGGCCAGTCTGCAAATCCTCTGTCAAGGAAGAATGGATCACTGAGACGGCACTGACCCCGCAGTGGGGTTGACCTCAGGGAATCAGCCACTGCACCTGCTGAAAGAGTCACTGTTTGTTAAATGACTGTCTGAAGGGACTGAGCTAGGATCCACAGAAACTACAGAAATAAGTAAGAGGGTCACTGCCTCTGAGGCGTGCAGAGGTGTCAGCGGTGTGAACGGGTCCCAGGGAAGGTGGCGAGTTCTACACGGAAGGCAGGAAGAACGTGCTCGGAACACGGAGGGAGCAACTGGGGTGGCGGAGGAGGAAGGAGGACAGTTTCTCAGCAAAACTGGGGTCTGAGCCGGGATCTAAGGTCTCTTTGTCCAGATTCTACTCCACCAAACCATTTGGCCAATTCTAATATATATAAATGAACCAGGTTAAAGGTTTTTTTATGGCCCAAAGATGCAACATGAAAAGTGTGATGTCGATAAAGTGAATTTACAGAGCCCCAGTAAAATAATTCCTCATGTTTACTAACTCTCAATTACGTCAGCACACATTTTCTTTCCCACAATGCTGCCCTTGGCATCAGTTACCTATTAAAACACGTAACACAGTGAACCTCCGTGTGCTGGTGGTATGGGAGTCAGAAATTAAAGCCCAGCATCTCCTATTGAATATTGGCCACCAAGAAGCACATTATAGTGACTTCTCAGTAAAGGACAAAAAAAAAAAAAATCCAAGGTTCACACAGTGCAAAGGGTGTGTGAGTGTTTACAACAATCTATAAATGATGCGTCTTTCAGGGAAAGGGGCCATGAACTATTCCAACAATAGTTGCCAAACCTGCAGTAAATTAAAACTATCTGAGGGCTTTCAACAATATCTATCTTTTGGTTCCCCAGCCCCAGATAAATCAAATCTGCAGGACAAAGCTGAGGGGTCCTTTTAAAAGACAGAAGATGAACCCTGCTGGGTCCCCCACAAAGTGGTGAGATCGTCATGTAATAAACACTGAAAGTCTGAAGTTCCAAACGGGGTTCCGCTGCCAGGCTCTGCTCTGACTGGAAAGTTTCCCAGAGTTACCCCAGTAATGCCACAAACTTAACCTCCCTAAGTCTCGCCCTCCTCCTTACGCGGCTCACAAAGTCATTTTCAGAGTGAAAGGCAATCATGGATGAGAAAGCACTTTAAAGGATTTTACAATGTGAAGCTAAAATGCCACATACCATGAACACATCCTGGAGGAGGTGAGTAGAACGCAGACCTTTCTAAGGAACATTTTGCAAGGAATTCTGGAGACCATCCTTCTCCTGGGTGGAGGAAACCATCATAGGGAGTCCTTTGAGGCATGACTATGAGCTCAATTTTAAGACATAATTTGGTAAAAACAAATGTTGTGGTCTCTATTACTTCCCATTCCCAACAAATATTTCTTCTGAAAGGTCATTTTTTTAAAAGGTCAGTAAATGGAAGTACATGCATCAGAAGAGACTAAAAACAGAGAATCTTCTTTCCCATAAATTCTGCAAATGAGCACCTCATGGTCCCAGTGAGAAAAGACCTTTAAACTCTCTCTGCTTCTCCATCAGGGCAAGGACTGTGGGAGGAGTGGAAGACAGAGCCTGTTTTGAGGAGTCAATGGGGACCGTAGGGACAGGGAGAAGCATCTTGTTACAGGTTTCCACAAATGCGCACCAACTTCACTAGGAAGCCCTGATGTCTGATTATAATGGATGCAGGGCCAGTTCTCAGATCACCTGGGAAGTGCAAAGGCGTCCTCATTCTCACTGCTGTTTCTACCCTTCCCCCTTTATGGAGTCTGCACAGACACAGAGGGACATCAGGTTAACCCCCGCTGCCCAAGGCAGCACACGGAGACGTGCTGTCCAGCGCCGCACAAGCGTCCCCATGCTCAGTCCCCTTGCTATCATTCCCAAACACAAAGCATAAAGAGCTTGGTCAAAAACACTCAGCAGTAGTCCTCACCAGAGTAGCAGAATCTGTCTGTGTTGAGAACCGGGACACAAAGGGCCAGTGTGGGAGATTCAGGGGGACATGTCGAGTGGCCAGTGGCACCGCTAGGTAATGGCAGGAACAGTCCAGTGTCACAGGAGAAAGAGAGAAGCAAAGGGTAGGGACGAGGATACAGAGGGAACGTGGCAGTGGGGGATGACTTAGTCGGAGGTATTATGATGGTTCCTGTTTCCTCAGGAGGAGAGAGCTCACCACAGGGAGCAGGAAGGCCCCGCTGAGGATGGAGGTGAGTGGAGGGGGGGGTGTGACGTCTCAGAGTGGGGGGTAGTTCTGAGAGCTCTCTGGGGTGTAGGAGGTGAGTGGAGGGGGGTGTGACATCTCAGAGTGGGGGGGGTAGTTCTGAGAGCTCTCTGGGGTGTGGGGAGTGAGTGGGGGGGGTGGCGTCTCAGAGCGGGTGGGGAGTTTTCAGGGCTCTCTGGAGATAAGTGACCATAGACTCAAAGTGAGGCCAGTGGGCAAAGGTATTTTCCCCTAATCGCAGCCATTTTCCAGGCTGTGTGGGGACGGTACGGAGCAAGCAGAGAGGTTGCTTTGTCAAGTGGGATGGAAGGGACGGACAATGACAGAGCTGAAGTCACTGGCGGTGACCAGGCTTACGTGAAGTCTCAGTGGGGCACGGAGAATCGCTGGGGCGTGAACGGCAGCCCACATGGGTGGGAGGGTGGGAGGGCGGACCCAGAGCCCTTCCCGAGTGGGCAGCGGCAAGGCGAGGAACAGGGAGGGCGTGCATTAAAACCGAGATTCAGAGACTTCAGTCGCTGCTGGTAACAACAATGTCTAGAGTAGTACTTACCTCACTTTTAGATCGCAATGCTCAGGAAGAAAGAGATATTACACAGATGTTCAGTGCACATGCGCAGATGTTCACAAAACAATACTTACCCTTACGTGCACGCTGATGTATTTAATTCTGTTCCATCCTGTCTAAAACTGTTTTGAAGATGCACTAATAGGCCACAATCCAGTCTGGAGAACATGGTCTATGATAGGTCCAAAAGGGGTGGCTAAGGTGGGGCACAATAAAAGGTTCTGGAAATTAAGGAAATCACAGACCTCACTGGCCACAGTGCTGAACAGATGATTTTTATTGATGTTGAAATTGCAAAGAATAATGATAGATGCCATGGTAGAAAAACAAATAGTAAGTTCAGACACAGTGACTCACACCTGTAATCCCAGCACTCTGGGAGACCGAGGCAGGTGGATTGCTTGAGGTCAGGAGTCAGAGACCAGCCTGAGCAAAAGCGAGACCCCGTCTCTACTAAACATAGAAAAAATTATCTGGACAATGTGGTGTGCACCCGTAGTCCCAAGTACTCAGGAGGCAGAGGCAGGAGCATCACTTGAGCCCAGGAGTTTAAGGTTGCAGTGAGCTAGGCTGATGCCACAGCACTCTACCCAGAGTGACAGAGTGACACTCTGTCTCAAAAAACAAAGGAAGAAAAGTGGTCACGTGTGAATACTTTATAATAATTGATCTTTTCAATAAAAATAAACTTCATAATAAATAAATGAATGAGTAAATGAATAAGTAAATTAATGGATAATACATTGCCCTTTATCAGCTTTGAATCCTCTTTGGAAGTGTGCATGAGTAAAACATTGATCAGGTAATTGGTTTGGCATTCATTCACTTAACAAATATTTAAGAATCTTCTGTGGGGGAGAAGAGACTTGATTTCTGTCCTCCTGCACTTTGTAGCTTAGTGAGGCAAATGGACAATGAACAAACAAACACAAATAGTTACAATTTGTGATAAGAGCAGTAGTCTGGGGTGAGAGCGAACATGAGCCAGGGCAAGGGATGACTCAGAAATCCTCGTTGAAGACATGATGTTTCTGCTGAATTTGAAAAGATGCATCAGGGGCGGCCATGGACAGGATTGGCAAGTCTCTTTTCCTTTATCTTTCCATACCTTAGCTTCTGTATCTGCAATAAGTTAAAACAACAGCAAATAACAATATAGTCTATATTTCAAGACAGCTAGAAGAGACGATTTTGAATATTATCACCACAAAGAAATGATAAATGTTTAAAGTGACAAATACAGTAATTATCCAGATGTGATCATTATCCAATGTATACACACATTCAAACATCACACAGTACCCCATAAGTTTTTATCATTATTATGTGCCATTTACAAAAAAAAGTTTAAGCAAAAACGAAACATGCTCAAAACCCTAAAATAATAGAATTTCAGGATGGGATGGAGCCTTCAAGTCCATCTAGCCCAATACCTCTCCCAGTCATCCCTACACGGGTCTGCTAAGCTGTCAACGTTGCCGCGAGCTGGCTCTCTTTCACCGGTAGTTAGTGAAAAGGTTTCCAGTTTGTACTTTAGATACTGTCTCACACGTTCATTCAGTCCTCACAACTCTCCTGCAAGAAGTGATCGCTCTCTAGTTTGTAGAAGAGCAAGATACGTCGCGTTGTCCCTGATACTCCTGGTGCTGGTGACCACCCTGGCCAGGCCTTTGGTCTGTTGATAGTGGCTGATGCACCACTTATGCAGAGCAGCTGGCCGGGGTGAAGGGGCAGCTGCAGGGTCAGGGGACAATATCCTTGAGTACCCATCTGGTCCTGCTCCAACCTGAGCTCACCCCTATGACGTCACTTGCTTCGTGCTCTCGCCAAAGCCAACACGGATGACTCATTTGTCACTTAACCTCATTCTTACAGTCAGTCCCTCTGGAGCGTCACTAGCCTCTAAGTACGAGAGAAGTGATGTACATTATAATTCTGCACCTCGTTAAGGGCTTACAAATTAATGAATGGAAGAGAAAAATGAAAGAAATTTCTACACAGTGTGTTGTAAAAAAAAAAAAACACAGTGATAAAGGCAAGTCGGTACAGGCTGCAGGGAAGCAGAGAGAAGGCGCGCGTGGACACATGTCTAACCCTAAGGGCAGAGGCAGTGTCTTCCGATCTCAAACACTTGTTGCCTTTTGATAAACATCTAAATTTCAAGCTCCTCCTGTAGAAAACCACTCTAAGAAATTCCCCAAAGGTGCCTGCTTCCACTGCGAATTGCAGGGTTCTGTTTTCCTGCCAATATTTACTTTTCTTAATTTGAGTTATGCAAACAATAAGAGTGTTTTTCTTTTTCCAAATTAAAAAGAAAGCTGTGGATCATACTGAATATACTTTTTAACTACCTGACCCACTATCACCTGTATGCAGAATCTCACGTGTGCCGTGACTGACGGCCCCACCGAGGCTCCCTCAGCCCGGGAGTGTCAGAGGATCAGTGAGAGGACAGCACCGCTGAGCATTTGAACCAGGGACTCTCAGCCTTAACTGTTTGGGGAATACATTTAACATGCTGTTCCACAACAGATCAGATTAAATCAGAACAGGGAGGTGAAATGAATACAATTAGCATTTGAAATAAAATAATAAGTAAGTGAGAGGAATAAATAAAATAAAATAATAAAATAAATAAAATAATAAGTAAGTGGAAGGGAGGATGGGAGGGGAAGGAAAGGTGAGGTGGGGCCAGAAAAGAGACTTTGGATATTTTTCAGCACCTAGCTGATTCTGATGTGCAGCCAAGGTTAAAAACCACTAATGGAAATATGAGGCCGGTGTTTACCTTCAATTAGTTCTTGGAATTTTCCCAGTGGTGCTTGCACTTTCCCTATTTAATTCACCTCAAAGGAGGTTACTCATTTCTATTCACCTGGCTTCATGACCTCATTGATAAACTGTGACAATGACCTTCTGTCTGGTCTCCTTACCGCGCGTCTCCCTGCTCCTGGTTGCTTATTAATTCATTGATTCAGTACAGAAGTCAACAATTCCACACCAACTGGGCACTTACTTTCTGTTCAAGGCATTGCTAACGACATATAAAGATGAAGGTCACGTTCCCCACCGGACGCCGAGCCTGGAAGGGGGACAAGAAGTCTCACAGCACGATTGCACTCCGCAACACGTGGGGATTGTGTGCAGGGAGCGTGGGCCCAGGAGGGAAGCATTAGCCGTGCCTGGGCAGGGAGTAGCAGGGACATCTCAGGCTTACCAAGGGAAATGATGCTTCAGCTGAGTATTATAAAAAGTAGACATGAATTGTCAACTCCCTAACAGTGCACCAGATAAACTGACAAATAAGTACAGCTGCTAGATTTCCTGCGGCGAGGGGCAGGGTTTAGTAGTGAAGGCAGGGGACATAAAGGATTTTGAAACCTTGATCAAAATTCAAGGTGAATTTTGGAGAAACAGAATTAATGGGAAGTTGTAGGGGGGCAGTGGGGGGAGTCACACAGTTACAGAATCTGGCAGATCCAAAATCTGCAGGGTGGGCCAATGTTCCAGTTTGAGGACAAGAGGAACCAATATTTCAGATGAAATCAGAATGTAGTCAGTGGAAGAACTGCCTCTTACCCAGGAGAGATTCCAGCTTGTTCAAGTCAAGTTTCTAACTGGTTGGGTAAGGCCCACCCACATTATGGAGACTGCCTGCTTTGCTCTACTGATTAAAATGTAAATCTAACCTAATGTTAAGCTCTGCCTATTTAAACCTTAATTTCATCCAAGAACATCCTCACAGAACCCCCAGAATAACATTTGACCAAAACTCAGAACATCCCACTGCCCAGATAAGTTGGCTCTTCACCTTCGCCTCTTAAGTCGTGTGAGACTCAACACTTTCTGAACATGGATGTGATTGTCAGGAAAGATTTTATCTCAAGTCATGGAAAACACCCGTGCATGATAACCCTCAGTTTTTCCATTTAAATATAGGCAGATGCTTATAATCTCCACAAGGTAACCACTCAGGGGATTGTTCTTAAGCAGTGGTTCTCACACCTGGCTGCATATTACAATGGCCTGGGAAGTTTTTTGGTTTTGTTCTTTTTAATACTGTCATCCAGGTCCCAGCTCCACAGAACGTTATTTAATTGATATGGAGTGAAGTCTAGGCATGGGATTTTTAAGTGCTCCCCAGAAAATCCCAACCACTGTTTTAAAAGTAATCTTTAAAAGACTTCTCTTCTGTTTTTGTGCCATAACCCCCACCTGCCATTTTGAGATCATCCCTAAAAGAAATCTACATCTGAGCTATTTCTTTATCTCCACTTTTTGCCGCTCCCATTGGGTAAACTCTGTACCATCTCTAAGGCAGTATTCACTGAGATCGTTTTGAGTTCAGTAGAAACCCCAACACTTTGCCATCTTTGGGTCCAGCTAAGTTTATAGTCAAATAGATCCTTTACGACCACTTGGCCCCCGTGCCGAGTCTTCCCACCCAAAAGCTGCGTCAGACTGAAGGGCAGCGTGAAAAGGCAGGCTGTGTGCGGTCACCTCCACGTAACAGTAGCACAATTCTTAGGTCTAAACTTAGATACCTAAGTTTTCTCGCCCCTGTTTTGAATTCTCTCCCATGAGGTTCCTCGGCTCCTTCTGTTAATTGAATCCTGGCTGTGGCAGAAGTTGATATCCTGCTCAGATCTCCTCAGATACCGGTCACAGCCCCATGGCCCCTCCCTAGCCTCAGTACGCTCTGCTACTAAGGGCTATTGCCCGGGGTCCTCAGTGAATTGCCCGTGGGCAGTAACACCCCCTTTTAACTCTGAGAAATAGGAAGCCAGGGAGGATTTAATCCAAAGAAAGTCAAACTGATGATCTGGCATCTGCTTTCCCACCAGCTCTTACTGAGAACGGTTTGCAGGGGGACCAGGGCAGAAGCAGAAACACCTGCCAAGAAGCTACAGTAAATACACAGACACTCTCCATTCTGCTGGTCGGAGGCCACTCATTCATCGTGCATTACATCACATGATAAACTTTTTTTGAGAATCTGCTGTGTGCAAGGAACTATACATGGCATTATATGCATCCTCCAGCCCACTGACCACACCCGACAGAGAACTTGAAAAGGGAACTCTTAGTGAGTACTGCAGAAGCATCTTGCCTTCCAGGAAGACTTGACAAAGCCCAGCAAGAGCTCTTGTTGTCTTTAATGCTTATCAGAGTAAAGCTACCCAGCCACAAAGACCAACTCCCTGGGCTGCCACAGTTAGCCGGCCGCCCTGTGCGCTGTTCTCAGACAGCGGCATTTCTAAAGAAAACAGAGTACAGAAAAGGACTCAGCATCCCTTAAAAAGACATAGATAACATCACCAATTATTTTTACTGAAAGAAGATATTTCCATGGAATTCAAGGACGAGGTGCAGTAGTTTTCTCTATTAGGAATCATACACAAACATTATTCAAACTCTGAACATCCTAAGATTCCAAGAAACAGAACTTTGTTTTTAAATGCCACTGAGATAATCTGAAGGCCAAAGCTCCTCCGTCATCCTAACACTACCCAGGATTGAGGTTATAGAACAAGAGTCTCTGATCAGAGGAAAGCACATGAGAAGCATGGGGCAGAGTCGCCCAACTTCGTCCATTTCCTGCCCTGAAACATCCTCTTAGGAAAGACTTGACCTTAGACTCTGGGTGGGCTCTCAGTTCTCTCGGGATCTCAGAGAAGGGAACAGGTCCTCATTTCCATTATGGTCCCTCTGGCTTTGAAGGAAGAGGTTGTGCAAAGGAAATGCACACGTTTTACGATGAAGTACGGCTTTGTGGGTTGAGTGCCATTCGTTTCGTACCTTGATGCCTTATTAATGTAGTTCCTTTTCCCGTGTCCCCTCAACTTCCTCAGCATTACTCCTCCCTCAAGACTCCTCTTGGGCACATCTCCAGCATCAGTCTCCACTGAGCACTAAATCCTCCTGACCCTCTTACTGTCTTGTGCATGTGTCTTGTCATGGGCTATGAATTGTGTTTCTCTTACCCGGGAGAATATAAGCTTCTTGATAAAAAGTGATTCTGTTTTATTCATCTTTGTACTCCTACAAGCAAGCATGGTACTCTGAAAGAAAAAATTACTCGTGATGCTTGGTAAAGCACAGTAAGGCAGATTTTATTCAGGGTTATGGTGATTAGTGTAGGGACCACAGCACTGGGTTTTGCATCGGGGTGAGGGGAGATTCTGGGAGATGACGGAGGAGGAGGAATCCAGATTTGATGGTGATCAGACAGAAAGCATGAAGGATTGTGGCTAAACTGACTCAAAACTGGACAATGCAGAGATTGAACAAAAGTCCAAAAGTCAGAGCCTCGTGGAGATGACAGTTCAGAGGAGCCGGCCTAGAGTTTGTCCCAGGAAAGATGAAACATTCATTTCTCCTCTGAACAATGTAAGTCCATTTTCTGGTTTGTTTACCCTTTATTCATTAAGGACCAACAGAAATATCTGCTGGGACTTGGTAGTAGAGGCTATTTGCTGGGTGGTGTAAGCAGACAGGCTTTTAATGGGGGGAATTTCTATGAAAACAAAAGAAAAACAAATAAGAATGGTTGAAAACCCAGTTTCTGTGTCCAGAGGACATCCTGTTGAGAAGATTCCTAGATGTTGAGCTTGAAGATAGCAGTGACAACATGACAGGCATCCTGGTTTGCAGCCTGGGTGTTTTCAGTGACAGCACTAGGTTTTTCTGTGAGTTTTCAGAGGGGCCCACCCAACACCAGGCATAAGGCTGCTGTGCATAATCTCTTACTGTCAGTCACCCAGCTTTAGCCCATAGTGCTTTGGGAAAGAACAGCTTTAGTTCTCAGTGATGCTGGAACAAATTATACCTACGAAAGTTGCAACGGGGGTCAGAAAGTGATAGTGAAGATAAGGAGGGCAGGACGTCTCAGGGGAAGTCAGCAGGGCCTGGGGCAGCAGGTGGGCCTGGCGTTTTTCCCCAAGTAATGTCATCTGCTTAAGTTTCTGCTGCAACCAGATGGCATCCTTAGGAAATAAAGGGAGAAGTCCCTGAAAAAGGGAAAATACTCCTGGCATTCAAACTGAGTATAAATCTTTAAATTAACTATGTATTTATCAAAAAAAAACTCTATGATTATACTGGGAGTGACAGAATTACCTGCAAGTGGAGAGATGGATAATCTCCCACCACCTGTAGAAGTGGGGATTGCAGAACAAATTTGAGTTCCCTTATGTCACTTAGGCCAAGTCACATTTCTGCCTTCTTGACTTGTGATTGTAAATTTCAGACTCTTCACTTGTGTAATCAACTTGTTTTAGCATCTCTTACTTTTTGCTGTAAGCAGGGACTGTGACTGTGCTCTTCATTCATATGTTACTGGACCTTTGCACACTGTTTGTCACATAAAAGAAGCTCCGTAAACATTTGTTGAAGTTATATATCAATGAGTGATATCAATGAGTGATTTACACTGTCTGCCAATTGTCACTCATCAGGATCATCTTGGGAAAATTCTCTCATAGCCAGTAAGCAATTTTAGTAAATTTAATTCTTTTGTTCATAGTCATAAACACTATATTTCCTCCAAATTATTTTCATCTCAATTCTGAACTTCAGAGTTGTGAGCATATGACTGCCCTTTGCTATAGACAAGCAAACATTCAAGGTCAAGGGCTAGTAATATCATGAACGGTATGTCAATCAGGTTGATAAAATAACTCAGATTGCATGTGAAGCCCCCACACTGTACCCCATGGTTGAATTAATGTACACAGCTATGATTCAATAAAAAATAAAATAAAATAAATAAATAAAAAATAAAATTAAAAAAAGTGCTACACACACATTGCTGAATATCTCCATGGTCACATGATGGCCAAGGGAGCACCGCGAAGGTGGCCTTGGTGATATTCAGCAGTGAGGTATGCAGCACTTTTCTGGGTCAGTTTGTGAGTTAAATTGGCCAACCTCCCAAAAAATTGGCTATTTTTTTTTTATAGGAGCTTTACCGATAGTGGTTCCCTCTGCAGCAAAGAGCAAGTTTGTTTACAGCCTTGGAAGACACAGGCACTATCTCTTATTAAAGCAAAGGGCAGGATGTTTTCTGCCTACTAAAAAAGATGCAGATTTCCTAAGTTGAAGGTTCCTTTTCTGTAACATAGCCCTGGCACTCTTGTCATCATCGTGTGGGAATTGGGCTCCAAGAAGCAGCACAAAAATATCAACTGCTACTCTAGCTGCTGCTATTGCTATGAGTTATAAATTTTTCTTTGCATCTGACCCAGGAGCAGGATGTATGCCACCTTCGTCCACGGAACTGTAGCAGGCTAACTTGTTAGTTGTAGGAAGGGTAAAACCTCAGACTCTTTACATTTCTTAAAAACCAGATGTTCAATAATAAAGCTAAATGTTCTTTGTACATGTCTATAAAGTATCACTACTAACACATGTGCCGCTGTGTATATCTTGATATATCAACTCTGTTGTGCTGTGCTTCTTTCTCAGACAGCGTGGGTGAGCTGAAGCATTGCCTGAGGGAGGGTGCGGAATCAGCTAAAATGCAGAAATGTGGCTTTTGAGTTTCCAAACCCAAGGCATTTAATTTTCAAGAATTTGGATTTCTGATGCTCCAGAATCTAAGCCATCAAAAGCATGAAATGTACTTCTGAAACAATAGACTGGAAAGAATAAAGGTCGAGCGGAATCACACCTTCTCCAGACTAGATAAAGTTGACAGCGCAGGTGTGGGCAGAGGAGGCAGGGAGGCTGTGTCCTCAGGGAAGAGCCCTGGGGGGCTGGAGCGTGGGAGGCGGAGCAACCCTGGGTGAGTGCTTAGAGTCTGAGGAAAGAAAGGCACTCCATGTGTTCTCCATTCGCACATGAAACAGAAAGGAACTGGGCAACCATGGGCGCCTTGTACAGCGCAGTAGAAGAATAGCAGATAGAAGGCAGCGAAGCCTGTCTCTGGGAGGAGGGGTTCTCCCTGTACCCCTGGGCTCCAAGAGCAGAGCACAGGGACTTTTATGTACCAAGGGGGGTGTGGGGCTGTACGAGTGGCACAGGGAGACCACAGCAGTGACCACGTAGACCAGTGACCACAAGCAGGGAAAATAAGGTGCCTCTCAGGCAGTGTCAGAGTGGACAGGGGACAATAACCTAGGATGAAGGAAAAGGTGCTCTCAGTACCCCCAGAAGCCCTCTGAACCGTAAACAGGAGGGCAAACGACCACACTGACGAAAATGTAATCTCCACCAACAGAATGAGAGCTCAAAATAAAAATTGTTATGAACCTGGATGGAAGTGGAACACATTATTCTTAGTAAAGCATCACAAGAATGGAGAAGCATGAATCCCAAGTACTCAAGTTTGATATGAGGACAATTAGTGACAATTAATGACATGGTGGGGGTGGGGGAAGGGGAGAGCACAGAGAGAAAGAAGGAGGGAAGGGTAGGGGAAAGGAAGTGCAAAGAGAGAGAAGGAGGGTGGGGTCTTGGTATGTGCCACACCTTTGGGGGATAGGACACAATTGTAAGAGGGACTTTACCTAACGAATGCAATCAGTGTCACCTGGTTTCTTGTACCCTCAATGAATCCCCAACAACAACAACAAAAGAAAAAAAAATAGGAGGGGAACAGGTTGCAATCAAATGACAGGTTATCAGGACATTTATATAATGTGGAGACCCTACATTTAGGAGAAATATGGATTTTTTTTTTGGAGACAGGGTCTTGGTCTGGCACCCAGGCTGAATTATACAGTGGCATAATCATAGCTTACTGCAGACTCCAAGTCCTGGGCTCAAGTAATCATCCTGCCTCAGTCTCCCGAGTAACCACAGGTACACACCACCATACTCAGCTAATTTTTCTATTTTTTGTAGAGACAGGGTCTCACTTTATTGCCTAATCTGGTCTCAAACTCTGGGCTTTACGTGATTCTCCTTTCTGGGCTTTGCAAAGTGCTCAGATTACAGGCATGAACTGTTGCACCCAGCCTGAAATAAGGATTTAAAATTTATCCAAACATCATTTGATAATAGCTGTACAGAGAATGTCCATGCATCCAAAGTAGGTGTGTTGTATAAGCCTATTACTATAAATTTTGTTCAATAATTAGTGTTCTTATGTGTAATCTGTTATACAAATAAATTGTATCTTAAGCAAATAAATCTAATTTTGTACAAAAAAGGAAGGATAGTTTAAGACATGACTTATCTCAGTTACCTGTGAATGGAAAAAAAGACACAAAGGTCCCTCTCCTCAAATTCAAGGTCCCAGCTATATCACGGCTGTAAGAAAAAATCACACACGAATTGCCATAAAACTAATACCATCACACCAATTGTTCTCTCCAGCAATGACAGATAAGATAGTATACATAGGAGTTGAAGTGAATGTATTTGGGGCTTTTTTTCTTGGCAAGCTGGTTTCTGCTTAGCTGTATGGGTTTTGACAAGCACTTTGCATGTCAAGGCCCCAGTTCCTCATTTGCAAAATAAGAGGATTATATCTGTAAGACTTAGCATTTATTGAAATTTTAACTGTGTCAAGCACTCTGCCTGGCATTTCAATGTATTATCTTTAATCCTTAAAACAACTTTCCAAAGTAGACATATTATCTCCACATTACAGAAGAGAAAGTTGAGGCTCAGAGAAATGAATTAACTTGCCATAGGTGACATAAGAAACAGCTGATGGATTTGCAATTGGAATCATACTCTATGGGGGTTCCAAGATATTCCTTTATCCTTAAGATGAGTTTGCTAGGACTTCCATAACGAAGTACCATGAAATGGGTAGCTTAAACAGCAGGAACTGACTGTCTTGCAGTTCTAGAAGTCAAGACCAAAGCATTAATGGGTTTGGTTCTTTCTGAGGCTGTGAGGAAGAATCAGTTTCACGACTCTCTTCTAGCTCCTGGTGGTTTGCTGGGAGTCTTGGGTGTTCTTTGGTTGTAACAGCTTTAATCTTCACGTGGTGTTCTACCTGTGTGCATGTCCACATCCACATTCCTCTTTCTACCGCTCTAGTCACGCTGGATTAGGGGCCTAACCTACTCCAGTATGACCTCATTTTAACTAATTTCATCTGACAGACCTTATTTTCAAAGGAGGTCACATTCTGAGGTCCTAGGGATTAGGATTTTACCATGTGAGGGTTTTATTTGGCAAGGGGAACACAACTCAACCCATAACCGTGCCTATAAACTTGCGAAGGCTTCAGTATCAAAGTGCAGTAGTGCCACATACTGCTGTGTGTCAGAGGGCAGAAGTGTTTGCTCTGGTGGGTGGTCAGTTCTTTAGAAGTCTGAGAAGATCACGTTCAACTGGGATGCTCGGAGAATAACTCATGCTGTGATGGGATTTCAGCCAAGTATGAAAGAACAGCCTCATCCTTGGATCAGTAGAAAGACAAATGAGGGATGTTCTCTGTGTGTAAAATGGCAACATTTGTTAGAAAGTGAGAGATATGTAAAGAAATGAGACTATTTTTCCTTTCATCAAGAAGTCTAACTTAAGAAACAGAAATCAAACTTGAGAAAAGTGAACTATGACTGAAAAAGTTTTAAACATGACCTTCCCTGAGCCATGTGAGTGTGGGTGACTGGACAGTACAGTGCCCAGCCATGGCCCCATGAGTGACAGAGGCCAGTGAGCCCTTGAGAACTGGGGGATGTCCGAGGGTAAATGGTGACATGAGTGGGGCTTTTCTGTGGGCTTTGGATAGAAGATCTGGAAGGGTATTTCTAGAGAGAGGCTGCTGTGCACACAGTGAAGCCTGAGGCCTTGCTGAAAGACATCAGATGTGCCGATTGGGTGGAAACATCTGTTCTTGTAGGAAATGCCAGAGTAAGAATGGGAAAGCTGCCTGGCTACCTTCACCTTTCCATAATCCTGTGTCAAAGCCATTGCCCTGTGAAGGTATTGACCAAAGTATGTGGTTAAAACTTGTGTTCTGGCTGGGCACAGTGGCTCATGCCTGTAATCCTAGCTGAGGCAGGTGGATTTCTTGAAGTCAGGAGTTCAAGGCCAGCCTGAGCATGAGTGAGGCCCCACCTCTACTAAAAATAGACAAAAATAGCCAGACATTGGGGTGGGTGCCTGTCTCAGCTACTCAGGAGGCTGAGGCAGGAGGATCTCTTGAGCCCAGAGCTGGAGGTTGTAGTGAGCTGTGATGATGATGCTGCACTCCAGCCTGGGTGCAGAGCAAGACTCTGTTGAGAAAGGGAGAGGGAGAAAGAAAGAAGAAGGGAGGGAAGGAGGGAAGGAAGGAAGGAAGGAAGGAAGAAAGGACAGGTTCAGTGCCCATAGCTTAGAGGTTAGGGTGCCAGCCACATACACCAGGGCTGAGGGTTGGAACCCAGCCAGGACTGCTAAAAACAACAATGGCAACTATACCAAAAAAATAGCCAGGCGTTGTGATGGGCATCTATAGTTCCAGATACTTGGGAGGCTGAGGCAAGAGAATTGCTGAAGCACAAAAGTTGGAGGTTGCTGTGAACTGTGACTCCACAACCCTCTACAGAGGGTGACATAGTGAGACTCTGTCTAAAAAAAAGGGGGGGGAAGGAAGGAAAAGGAAAGAAAGAAAGAGAAACAGAGGGAGGGAGGGAGGAAGAAAGAAAGAAACTTGTGTTCTGTGGGATAGTGTTAGGTGCTCCTCAATTTAAAAAAAAGTTGTAGGGGGGCAGCATCTGTGGCCCAGTGAGTAAGGCACCGGCCCCATGTACAGAGGGTGGCCGATTCAAACCTAGCCCAGCCAAACTACAACAAAAAAATAGCTGGACGTTGTGGCAGGTGCCTGTAGTCCCAGCTACTTAGGAGGCTGAGGCAAGAGAATCATTTATGTCCAAGAGCTGCTGGAGGTTGCTGTTAGCTGTGATGCCACAGCACTCTACAGAAGGCAACAAAGTGAGACTCTGACTCTAAGAAAACAAAACAGTTGTAGGTTTAATAAGTTCAGAAAATAATAGATCAACTAATGATACAATTTCTGTCAGGTCTGGTGGGAAACTGATGGCACACTCAAAGTGAATAATTTCAGGACAATTAGGAAGTGATGGGGCAGGGTTTGAGGAAACCACAAAAGAGAGAGTATAGTGGCCTAAGGCTGGCACCAGGAGGGAACCCCCAACCATCCGAAGGCCTAGAGTGTAAGGGGAGAAAGGACACACCCAACATGACCTGTGTCCTTAACCCAAGGGACACAGCGAGCCCATCATGTCCCGGGAGGGCAGAGCTGGGAATAAATATGTCCATGGCCCTCACCTTCCTCCCTCAAGCTCCCATTGCCACTTGATGGCCAAGCCCAGCCAGGGCCAAACAGCAAAGACACATGGACAGAGAGCACCAGGCCAGCCTCTCCGGGCACAGAGAAGGGTGGAGGGACAAAGGGAAGGTTTCAGCACAGTCTAAGTGTCTTCACAGGAGGACTTCTTACCATCCTTCCTATGCTGACGTAGTAACATGCCCATACAGGAGGCAATGGACAGCAGTATTTCTAAACTAGTTTTGCCAGGAAACTCCTGTTCTGAAGGATCTCTAGGACCAGCCATTAAAGGAAATGACTTTAAGAAGCTTTGATCTGTGGGTGAAAGCCAAGCCTCTCATATCAGGCCAGCTTCTTTCAGGTGAAAGTGTGAGAAGTCAACCTCAACCTAGCCTAGATGGAAAGAGAATTTATGGGTAGCGGCAGGAGCACAGGTTCAGGTGCCAGCTGAAGCGGGAGCTCTGGTGACAATCAGAACTGTGTGTCCCTTCAGGATCACAGGCCGCCTGTCTCAGTGAGTGTCACCCTGCAGGCTGGCTGTCACCACTGCTGACTGCCCCCAACCCATAGCCTTCCAGCTCACAATCCTGATGAGGAAGGGACTGCTCTCTCCCACCTCTGCACACAAACCCGGGGATGGTTCTGAGAGCACCACTTGGGTAAGTGTTCACCTCTGCACAATAACTGCTGTCAGTTATGCTCAACCCGCTCTACATGGGTAGGTAACTGCACCTCACCAGGACCATAGGAGGTGGAGAAGGACTACTCCAAAGAATCAGAAAAGAGGGTCATAAAAATGGTGGGCAAACTTTGGTGTAGTTAAAACTATACCTACCAGGATCCACCATTTTGTTTCTCCCTAATTTGGCCTAAAACTATAAGCTCCAATACTCATTTGTCTCCTATATGACTTCCCTTTTCCAGCTAGATTGTTTGACGAACTGTCCCTTAAATACACCGTAAACTCCCATATTTGTTCCTCAGGCCCTTTGATTTGAATACTTCCTCTGCTGAATCAGGTCTGAGACTACAGTGAAATCTGTCCACAGAGTCCCCATTCCCTTAAACCAAATGGCAGTTCTTTTGTTCCCTCCATGTAACTCCTATTGCACTAAAACTTCCACACCATCCATTATTAATTTATTACAACTTCCCTTTCTCGTTATGGTCTCTCTCTGTGTGTGTCCTGTGTCCCTACAGATTTAACCAGATTTTAGACTCCCTGAGCTCTATAACATCATCCCTATTCTCTTTGTCTTCTATCTTGCCTGGAACACTGTACACAGTGATTAAACGAGCTACAGTTGTATTTCAAAAGTTCAAGGTTAGCCTCCCCCGTTTTCTTGCTTGCCTACATGTTTATCAATCCTTTATGTCCCCTATACTAACTAGGAAAGTGGCCTTGGAAAATGTTTTTACTTTAGTTGGGTCCCAGTTTCCTGTCAAGTATGTGAGTGATGCTGATATCATGGAGAAAAATAACCCATTCATTTACTGATTCATTTGCTTACTCACTGATTCATTTGCTTACTCAGCACCTATCAAGCCCCTGTTATGAATAATGCACTGATAGGTGCTATGAAGCAAAAAAGGATAAATGAAAAATAGATTGTGCCCAAAGGATATTCAAACACCTGTATGAAATATAAAATAAGAGGCCAGGCACAGTGGCTCATGCCTTTAAACCTAGCACCCTGGGAGTCAGGTGCATGGATAGCTCGGGCTCAGGAGTTCGAGACCGGCCTGCACAAGAGCAAGACCCCATCTCTAAAAATAGCCAGGCACTGTGGCCGATGCCTGTAGTCCCAGCTCAGGAGGCTGAGGCATGAGGATTGCTTGAGCCTAGGAGTTTGAGGTCACTGTGAACTATGATGCAATGGCACTCTACCCAGGGTGACAGAGTGAGACTCTATCTCAGAAAAAAAAAATCACGAATTGTATGCATTGGACAGAAAACTTGCAATTCCAAGTAGAAAACAGACTCATACAAGCTAATCAAACACTGCTCAGGTCAAGTTTCTGGCTTTCAGGTGCTTCTGCTTTCTCCTAAGTTAGGCTCATTGCCTCATCATGTCAAGATGGTAAGCAGCTTATATCCTATCAGTTAGAAACCCCCATAGAAAGAAAGAGTCTTTTTTTTTTTTTTTGCAGTTTTTGGCCAGGGCCGGCTTTGAACCTGTCACCTCCAGTATGGGGCCAGCACCCTACTCCTTTGAGCCACAGGCACCACCCAAAAAAGTCTTTCTTGTCCAGTTATTCCAACAATATCCCAGGCTGTCCCTTTTTGGTGAACTTCAGGTTTGTCCTTGAACCAGCTCTGGGGCAAGGAGATGTTGAGTTCTAATTGGCCAGGACTAGAGTGCTTGTCCCTGTCTGTATATAGTCACTCACATCCATGCACCTCCATCCTCAAAGAGAGAGAGAAGTGGTTCCCCCAAAGAAAACCCAGATTCTATTACCAAAAGGAAGGCAAATGGTGTGTGCCAGACAAAAGGATTGTTCCCCATTGCAAAGAACACTGAAAAATTAAACATTGGCTGGGCACGGTGGCTCACACTTATAATCCTAGCACTCTGGGAAGTGGAGGCAGGAGAATTCCTTGAGCTCTGAAGTTTGAGACCAGCCTAAACAAGAGTGCGACTCCTTCTCTACTAAAAAAAATAGAAAAACTATCCAGTCTTGTGGCAGGTGCCTGTATTCCCAGCTACTTGGGAGGCTGAGGCAGGAAGATCACTTGAACTCAAGAGTTTGAGGTTGCTGTGAGCTATGACTCCATGGTACTCTAGCTTGGGTAATAGAGTGAGACTCTGTCACAAAAAAAAATTAAACATAAACATTAAGGCAAATCAAGAGCTTATAAGCATTCAATCCTACTAACCCATAAAAGAAGAGTTATTAGCTATTTCAAAAATCCTGGTCATTTATCCCATGACTTTGGTACGACAGTCACTCTCCCTTTACTGCTCTTAAACACTGCAATAGGAGGAGCAAACTGAACGGAAGTAACCAGATCGGACCTGCCCTTATTTCCCTCAAATAGTAACTCCAAGAAGCTGTTTACTGCATCTGTACCTGAAACCAACATGACCTCCTTTGCAATAGACCTTGAAAAATGAGAGAAATAAAAACCTCAATCTGATTGATATTCATGAAATGTATGCTATTGGCAGGGGACCACCGAGCACATCCTCATTGGTCCCAATGCGGAGTACAATTCAACTGGAATACTTCTCCACTGATTGGATAGACTGTTCTTTTAACTAGTATATGGTTGTTTTCACAGACTCTTTAATGGTTTCAGTTTCCCTTTAAAGATCGAGAAATAGCCATTTCTATTCTATACATGTGCAAACTGTTATTTCCAATTTTAGTGTTTTATCATATTGAGTATTTATTGAATTTTACCATGAATCATGGAGTCACAAGAAAATAAATCCATAAACTCCTGTTATCATAAAGATTCCTGGAGCATTCTACTGGGTTGAGAACTCATCTCATCAGTCACTTAGGAATACTATATATAAGATTTACAGCCCTTGCAAGTGGAGTTTTAGAGGTTTTCACGTGTGATTGAAGTGTCCATCCATTATTACTGTTTCCTAGTAAGTGCACAGAGGGTGCTATGAGCTGAGCAGCGAGTGGGTAGGGACTCAAAAGCACTCTCCTGGTGCCGATAGAGGCCAGTGCGTGGCTTTGTGACAGAGTAGATGGTGATGCAGCCAAATTCAAAGCCCAACACCCTCAATCAGCACAAGCCTTTGTTCTAGAGACAAGTTAGGCAATGCAATGTGTACAGGGTTTCAAATTGGCCTGCACCTCTAGGAGACCATAGCCCTTACAATCGATCACACCCTTTGGGTGGCATGCTCTATGCTGCTGTAGCAGAGGTGAGTCATCTACCCAGGGTTCTTCCAGATCTTGCCCTCAGGGGCTTGGGCTTTCATGTCTGTTGATCTGTTTCCTCACCTGGAAATGCACGGAGGTGCCTAGAGCCTGGCTCAGGTAGTCCCAGTCCCTGCTTCTTCTGCAGTGCCGTCCTCATAACCCACCACTTTCTGACACGAGCTATATTCCTCTTTTGGATCGCTGCTGCAGTACAGTATGTACATCTAATCTTGGAAGTTTATCTTATTTAAAGGCTCTGGAGATGCTTCCTATTTAAAGAAGGCAAGTGACAAGCCCTAGAAAAATGTGAGTAATTATTCCATAATTGATTTATTTTATAAATTTTCATCTTATTTCACTGAACTTTAAATATGGGGGGCTGGGGCACGCAGCTGTCTTTTTCATTTTATTTTTTTAAAAGTGGAAGCCCATTTACTCTTTCTGAGGGGGCAAGCCAGTGATCAAATCACAGTCACTCTGGCCAGAGAGCTGAAATTTCTCCTTGCTGTCCTCTGTTGCCTGTGAATCTTCCCCTTTGGGTTAGGGGGCAACCATTCCCAGCTTCCTTATCTTTCTCCAGGAGCTAATTTGGGAGGAGCTGAGGGAGTTTGCATGGGGCTTTGTATTTGTGATTCATTTCCGTTAGCCTTACAGCCATGATGGATGGCACTGAATAGCACATCCAATTTTTGAGGCTTGATATTCACTAAGTACATAGCCAGGCCCCTTTGGCTCTCATTGAAGGAGAAACTTACACTGTTAACTGAGATAAAGTGACTCATTTTGAGGTCAAACAGTAAGTCAGGAATAGAATAAGAATTAGAACCACAACTCCAAAGAGCTGCAAACACAAAGACTTGAAGAGCAGGGAAAAAGGGATACAATTCAGGAAGATTACTTACTCTTTCTCCTCCTGCTGCAGCAACAGACAACCCTGGCTATGGATTATTTGCAGGGACTAATAATTCATTTCAAACCTCTATAATGAATTAGTATTCATGCACACAGAGTCCTTGCGTGACACTTCTGTGCTCTGCTCTAGAAGAAAAGTGAATCAGGTTTAAGTGGTTTACCAATCTCCAAGCCACTCTGCTGTGTACAATGTTGATGTCATTTAAATTTAATTCAGCAAGAATTTATTTAGCACACAGTATGTGCCAAGCATTGTGTTAATCCCCTAAAAGGAATGTTAGAAATCCTTGCCCACAAGAAACCTCGAGTCTAGTGCCCTATTCATTCATTATCCTAGATTTTATTATTCATACCATTCTCTTTTTGACTGGTATAATTACAAGAACACAAATTAGATTTTGACTTAAAAAGTATCAAGAATACAGCGTTCTTGAAGACATGATTGGTTATTTTTCATTCAGCCAGATGAACTGGTGAATGCCAACACACACACATTGACAACGACCATTGTCCTTCAGTCGTAAACTTGGAAAACATGTTCTAAATCCCCCCAGTGAAATGTTTTGACAGGCATTTTCATCCAGATATTATTAACAACAAAACTAAAACAATTCACATATCAATTCTGACTCTCAGGGAGGTCCTTGCTGGAAATGTTAGAGACTAGAGCTTCAAGTGCTTTGGTCCAACCAAATCTCATTTTCCAATCAGTCATAATCTTTTAAGTGGCTTTTCTGTTTGGGGGTAAATAAAGGAGAACAGGCATTTCCTTGTCCAACCACTTTTTTGTGTTTTTCATTACTGTGACATTTTTGGAGGTTATGGCTGATCTAAGACTTAACTCCCTAAAAGTACTCTCAAAGGCACAAAGACTGTTGGAAAAAAACACACAACACACAGGTATATTACCAGTTGGAGAATGTGTCTGTGTAGTCCATTCATTCAACAAATATTTATTAAGCTCTCTGCTAGACCTTGCACATCTTAGACCAAAGGCTCAATCTCTTTGAACCTCAATTTTCCATGTCTGTGAAATGGGAATAATGATACTTCTCTTACAGGGAAGAGAAGTAGTGATACTTCTCTTACTGCAGTCCTTAACGTCCACCACCACCCTGTAAAAGAAGTATCCTGAGGAGCTCTTTGGTCAACATGGTTTTCCTTCCCTCCTAGGGAAGAAGGGGCATACATATCAATGACAGGCATTTTCCTTACATTTTACAGGTTGCCTTCCCCACTTCAGTCCTCTATTCCTTTCACAGATGCAACTTTGGAGACCTCTTGAGAGAGATAAACAGAAGTAATCACTTGAATTGCCTTCACATTTCTGTCTTTAGACCTCTCAGTCTTCCCTCACTCCTTCCTACTTTGTCTCAGAACATAACTTATCCTAAGGCCTGGTGCAGTGGCTCTCACCTATAATCTTAGCACTGTGGGAGACTGAGGCAGGAGGATCACTTGAGCTCAGGAGCTTGAGACCAACCTGAGTGATAGTGACACTCCATCTGTACTAAAAATAGAAAAATTAGCCAGGTGTTGTGACACACGCCTGTAGTCCCAGCTGCTCAGGAGGCTGAGGTAGAAGGATCAATTGAGCACAGGAGTTGATGTTGCTGTGAGCTAGGCTGATGCCACAGCACTCTAGCCTGGGCAACAGAGTGAGACTCTGTCTCAAAAAAACAAAAACAGGCCCATCTTTCCTGATGGCCGGGTCAACTCCTTCTGTACTTGACAGTCCACTCCTAACTGAGTTCCCATCCTGCTGTTAGGTACTTCACTTTCTGTTGTGCATACAGAAGGTTGACTTTCCTCTTGGCCTCTTGAACACCCATCTGACCGCAACCTTCTCTCACTCTCTTTCACTTCAAAGCCAGGCTTCTGGAAGGAGTGGAGACAGGACACCCCCTCCAGTTTCTCACCCTCCATTCACTCTTCAAGCCGCTGCTCTCTGGCTTCCAGCTTCCTCCTGCCATGGCTACAGCTCTTGCCACAGTCATTACTCATTGCTAAGCCTATTGAGTGTTAGCCCACCTTATTCTTCTCAGTTCTTTATGCCTTTTGAGACTTTTCCTTTTTGAAACTTCCACTCCCTAGACTTAGTGATGCTGCTATTTGGGTCTTTCTCCTCTTCCCAGCCTGCTACTCAAGGGACTCCTTACCCTTTAGACCTGATGATAATGACCAAATTTTGCTCAGACCTCAATATGTGCAGGTAGTTTACTAAGCATTTTATATATATTATCTCATTTTGATGGACACAACAAAACTTTAATGAATACTATTTGTTCCTCCTTTTATATACAAAGAAAGCAAAACTTAGAAAGGCTAAGCAATCTTCTCAGGGTGACAATAGCTTTTAAGAGGTAGGACCCAATTCAAACCCAGGCAGTCTAGCCCTAGGAGCCCTTCTTATTACTACCTAAATGTTAGTGTTTCTCCTCATTTCCTTTTTTGTTCTCATTCTGTATGTTCTCCCAAGGATATCTAATTTGCTCCCATTCTTTCGAAATTATTTCCTATTTGCATATGGGTCTGTGTCAGTCCAGTGTGTCCAAGAAGCAGATACCAAAATAGAAGATATACAAGAAATTTATTGAGAGAAATGCTTATGAGGGACAAAGGAGAAGGCTGGGTGCAATGGCTCACGCCTTTAAGGTACAAAGGAGAAGGGGGTGCTATGGCTCACGCCCATAATCCTAGCACTCTGGGAGGCCAAGGCAGGTGGATCGCCTGAGCTCAGGAGTTCAATACCAGCTTGAGCAAGTGCAAGACCCTGTCTCTAAAAACAGCTGGGCATTGCTGTGAGCACCTGTATTGTAGTCCCAATAGGGACTAGGGAAGCTGAGGCAAGAGAATTGCTTGAGCCCAAGAGTTTGAGGTTGCTGTGAGCTACGATGCTATGGCACTTTACCATGGCAACAAAGTGAGACTCTGTCTCAAAAATATATATGAAATTAATGAATAAATAAATTGCTGCAGGAAAATAAGACCCAATGTAGAGAACAAACACCCAAACACCACATCATATTTAAGAGGAAGGAAGCCAGCAGAGCCAATGGCATAGAAGGATTCAAAATGGCCACACTCCCCAACTGGCTTAGTCTTTCCCTTTTTATCTCCAGTCAAAAAGTTCTGGCCCATGGATTCCTTTCTCATTGGCCACTTTGAATCAAGTGAGAGAAGTAGGCTCCAATTTTTACAGAACCATGGACTTTTATAGAGGGTAAAAGAGTTTTATCAGGGACTGAGTGTGCCTGATAAAACAAGAGTTAGTTTTCAGGTCCCAGAAAGTTAAGTTACCAGATATATCCTTGGGGTTTCCTTGAGAAGACCTCTGTTCTTTTACACTTTACTTTTCCCAGAAAGTTAAGTTAGCAGATATATCCTTGGGGTTTCCTTGAGAAGACCTCTGTTCTTTTACACTTTACTTTTTCCTACTATCCTCCCTCAAAATAATTAAAAATTTAAATTTTAAAAAATGAGACAAAGGAGAGAGGAAATGGATGTAGGCAGGGACAACCTTTGGGATATGGTGGCAATCAGACTTGCAAAAGGAGGGGGAAAGTAAGGACTAGTTAGGGAGGAAGAGCCCTAGATTACAGTGCAGCCCCCAGAAAGTCTTAGAGAAATCCTATAGGGCACTGGTTGTGCTCGGGCATGGGGTGGGAAAGACACAGAGAGTGTGGCCCACATAAGCACTGCCACAGACCGAGGGTGAAGGTGCACCTCCACTCCTTGCAGCAGGAGATTTGAACAGCGTACCTCCGTGATCATCAGAAAACCCACAGCTACATTTTCAGTCCTAACCTCTCTTTAACTCCAGTCTTATACCCAACTGCTAGCTTCCCAATTCATCCACATCCCATAGAAGCTCAAACTCAACATGGCTAACAATAAACTCACTATCTTCTCCTTGCCTCCCCCTATAGAGCCACATGTCTTGTATATTCCCTACCTCAGTATGTGGCACACATCCACCTAGCCTTTAAACTCAGCCCTCCATATCCCTCATATCCTCACATACAATCAATAACCGAGGTCTGTGGATTTTATTTCTGAAATACCTGTCTGTTGAGTAAGTCGGTCATCTCTTCACACAAACTACCACTGCCTTTGTTTATACCCTCATCATCTGACTGTACTAAAAGAACTTTATATCTCTGGTGTCTTTGTCTCTGCTCTCTTCCCATTGAACTGCCAATGAGCGACAGAGCGACCCACTTCCCCACTTCAAAATGATTGCGTCGGCAGAAAATCTCAACATGACATAGTGAATGCTTAACAGTAAACCCAGATGCTACAAGAATTCAGAGAGGCACACTCAGTCCCTGATAAAAGGGCAAAGAAGACTTCTTAGAAGAAGGTACCCAGAAAAGCACACACACACAAAGCAGATGACCAGTCCTTGTTTCAATAGATAATTGTTTAGTCATGGTTTTTCATGGCCAAGAAAAGTTTAGTCATAAGAAAACTTCATGCTGCTACTAAAACGCAGGATTGCTAAAGGCAAATAAGAGGTGCTTCAATTGTCCTGAAATTTGAGGCTGTCTAGGTTTGAGATTTCTCTTTAACCACAGTCAACATAGACAACGTATCTGTCAGATGGGCTTCAAGTTCAGACACTGACTTTACCATTAGTGCTCCCTGATCTCACCCAGACTTGACATATCCTTTTAATTTGAGAGGCAAATTCATTCCCCTCACTCTTCAGAGTGGGATTGTTAATTGTCTCCTAGAAGAGACACTTGAGAAGGCAGAGTGTGGGCCTCTCCTGCAGGTACAATGAATTCTTGATGGGTCTGAGAAACAACTACTTACAAAGAGTCTATTTTAGCTTTCAAGGTTATCAAAGATCTTTTGATAATCATCCAAAGTTTTGAGTATTTTGAGTTTAATTTCAGAACATGTCAGTAGAGATATGATGACAATATGTTCTGGAAGATACAAGATATTTCACTATGTGAACTGACTTGTGGAAGTTCAATCAGCTCGCTTACCCTCCCCCATCTCAACTAACCAGGATATAGAAACAAACACTTTCCCTTTTTTCATATTAATTTATTCCACATTCTCTATGAGACAATGATAGAAACTATAATAGATGAGATAAACTGGTACATGTGAAGATGTTATAAACCATAAGTAATGTCAAAAATAAGACTTATAATTATGGTATCTAAACACAATTTCCTTAGAGAATTTCATTTCAATAACATGTAACTTATAAACTTGCTTTATTAGTGTTTCTTTTCTGAAGGAAATGATTGCATTATCTTTCCTTTGACTATAGGAGGAGAGACAGCAAGAGGAAGACAACAGAAGGGAAAGGTCATGGCTATTCATTTGATGGTTCAGGCAGATGATTAACTGCCTCTACAGAGGCAGCCTCCAGGGCCACAAAAACCATTGTTCAATTTGAGACCTTCCCAAGTTTCCTTCTTTATGACTGACATCTGATTTTTGTTGATTGGTAATTTCTCCTCTGTGTTCAAGACTTGCAGAGTAGGTACAGCTCTCTGCACAGTGGTACCTTTCTGTGCTGGTGTCTACCTTCTCCTGCCAAGTTGAAAGGAACAAGAGCTAAGAGAAGATGCACAGAGAGGTCAGACTTGGGATCTGGGAGAGGAGCCAGTGACTGCCACCCTTTGTGGCTGCTCATTCTCTTTGGAATGAGCTGAACCACAATATAAAAAGGAAATTTCCCGATGAACTAAACAATTGGTTTTCTAGAATCCAAGTGGAATATCCCACATGTATTACTACTAATAAAGATACAGCATTTTTATTAGTTGCAACTATTATTAATATTATTAAATAAAAATGAGCTGATTAGTGGTTCTTCTTAAAATAATGTCTCCTTTACTCAGGTCCATTCCAATGTATTTCCCAAAAAGGGGTTCATGCCTAAGGTCTTCATCTGTGTTGGGTGTCATGACGAGAATATAGCTGAGAACTTCTGGTCAAAGAATATTCTCTCTGGCCCTCTGACCTGGTGTAGAATCATACGTTGTGAGTGGCCATTTTTTCTTCCCTCTTCCTTCTTCCTTTGCTGTCTAACCATAGCTACTAACACAATACATTGTTCGGCTGACTCTTAACTTCAAATGAGCTTCCTCTAAAACCTGCTTTTGTTGAGTTGTCTTGAAATAGACTTCTGCCTCCCACTTGAACGTAGGTCACTATGAATATTTTGAGACAGACTGTCTTAAGGTCCATTACTTTACTTTCAAGAAAAACATTCAATGGTGTTCTTTCTGATTCACCTGTGCAAGGTTCAACTTGCTCGATTTATCTGTATTGCTGGGAGGAGTTCATTTGTTTCCATCCATGTGGATTTTATGTCTCTTGATTTCTGTTTATCTCAAAACTTTTGTAATGACCCCCATCCAGTAGATCTACCCTCTCATTCTTTAAACTGTGAGGGCCAATTGCAGTAGTGCATATCTGTAATCCTAGCACTCTGGGAGGTAGATTGCTTGAGATCATGAGTTTGAGACCAGCCTGAGCAAGAGCAAGACACCGTCTCTAAAAATAGCTGGGCATTGTGGTGGGCACCTGTAGTCCCAGTTATTTGGGAAGCTAAAGCAAGAGAATCAATTGAGCCCAGGAATTTGAGGTTGCTGTGCACTGTGATGCCATGGCACTGGACTGTGGGTGACAAAGTAACACTCGCTCTAAAAAAAAAAAAAAAAAAAAAAAAAACAAAGAATAAGGAGACACTGTGTATTATCAGGACAGTTGTTTATGTTTTTCCTATTTTAAGTAATATGGATTTAAACCCCATTTCTGCCATTTAACTACTGTGTGACCTTGGGAAGTCTTCTTAAGCTCTCAGAAGCCCAGTTTCCTTACCTGGAAAACAAGAACACAGTAAGGCGGTTGTGAGGGTTAAGTGAAATGGTATTGTTGAGAGGAAAAGCATGTTGTCTTTTTAACTTGGGTTCGGTGGTTAGAAGCCTGCCAATTTAGCTGATCATAGATTACCAGAGAGAAGACAAAGTTCAGTTATGTGCACAGGTGCCCTTCTGTGAAATGGCTCCTCTAGACACTAGGAAAAGGTGTTTATAGCAACTACATAGGGGGAAAGGGAGCAGGAGAAAGGGCTTCTGTGGAAGAACAATGGATGGAATGACAGTTTCAGTTTGTCTGAGCAATTCCTCATCACAGTGCTAATGGTTAGTCTCCTTGCTGGCTGTAACCCTCCTGGAGGGGGGTTTATGGCACCTCTATTTTTTGGAAAATCCTGCTCATGTCAGCAAAAAGAAGTTTAAGTAAGGTTTCTTTTTTTGTGCCTAATGTTTCTTCAGAGATTTTTTGCTTGAAATAATTGTTATGCTACTGAGCTCTATTTCAGATCCCTTCAGCATAAAACATATAGTGTTATCTATGTGTTAGTTTATTGCTACTGTACTGCTGTGGTCCTCATTGTTACAGAATAAGTGTATCTTTCATAGTTCAGAGTCATTACCAAAAAGTGGTGCCATCATCCTTAGGACCAATGGCTCCTCCTGGGCATGGGTGACTAGGACGTCCACAGAAGTTACAGAGCAACAGCAGCCACAAGGAGCTCTGCTTTTCCTCAGAGCAGAGAAGAAATTTCTATTCTACACTCTTTTACCATAAATACAAATGAAGAGTTTCGCCCCTACCTATAATAAACAGTCTCTTCTTTGACCCATAGCAAAGAAAATATAAGCTGAATAAAAATCATTTTATTTATGAAGTTTTTACTCCTCATGTCTGAATACTCAGAGTGAGGCAAGTCACATGGGAAAAGGATTTTAGAGTTGAGGCAGGAATCACAACCACCCAACAAGGACTACATGGAAATTCACATGCTAGGTTTGTGTATTTTAAATCCTGGGAGTCAGAGACTTTCGCAAAGTGAATAGTTTTATACAAGGTTTCGAGGCACGGTGGCTCATGCCTATAATCCTAGCACTCTGGGAGGCCTAGGTAGGTGGATTGCTTAAGCTCAGGAGTTCAAGATCAGCCTGAACAAAAGCGAGATCCCCATTTCTACTAAAAATAGAAAAACCAGCCTAGCATTGTGATGGACACCTGTAGTCCCAGCTACTCAGGGGGCAGAGGCAAGAGGATCACTTGAGCCCGAGAGTTTGAGGTTCCTGCAAACTATGACACCACAACACTCTACTCAGGGTGACAGAGTGAGACTTTGTCTCAATAAATAAATAAATAAATAAATAAAATTAAAAACAAAGTTTCTGGTTTCAACATAGTTTAAACACCGAATAGAAAAATCCTCAAAATAATGGACAAATCTCTATTTTTCCTTATTAAAGAAAAGAATGGCAGAACTATCTGTACCCCACAGTTTTCATGTATAATTCCATTTTTCAGGAAATCACACCCTCCATTTTCTTTGTAGTACAGAGCAGGGAGGTATGGAGGGGATGAGGGCATATTAGAAAAAAATTCTTGTATTATATAATTATTTCTAACTGAGTTTTTGTACCAAAACAGACTGACTTTCAATGGGAAATTTGCTTTATTATTTATAATTTTAAAGATTTATTTTTTTATACTTAGGCAAAATAATTTTTAAAAATGATAAACCTGAAATTCTAATAAGGAAAGAATGATGATTTAATAAATATTTTTCTCACAAAGTTGGATTTCCTGCTCTCTCCCTGGCTAACTGGTAATAAATAAGAAGAAAGTACATTGGTGATTGGGAAATGCAGGTTGTTTGCTTGTTTGTCTGTTTTAAAATAAACTTATCATTGAACATTTTTTATGAATAACCTAGTTACTGATGCTAAAGATTATCTACCAGTCATATTGTAACTAGTACATACTAAGGACATGGAGTACACTTTGACAAACATTTCTGAAATTATTTGGGGAGAGATAACACTTTTCTTAGCCAAGAGATACCCTATGTTGACCTAGTCTTTCTTCTCTCTGGGGACTTGCTTACAACAAGTAAATAACAGAAATACTTAATTGATCTATTCACTTAAAAAAGAAATCTTACTCCCTGATTGTTGCCAGCATTTTTATCTGCATAGTTAATTCTTTTGGATTGTAAATCCTTAAAGCAGTAGCTTTCAGGTCTGTGACATTCAGCTCCTGTGTCATTGTCTATGCAAAAGAAAGGAAAGGAATCAGGACTTGTGAGGTGGGATGCAGTGGGACTCAGCATAACTCGCAGGTGCACCTAGGCCCACAAAGCATCTTTGATGCCCCTGGAAGCAGGTCCCCCCACAGATTTCCTCTGTCGGGTGCGTCCCTGCAGAACAAGGGTGAAGGCCCCAGAGCCGATGTGGCTTGAGGTCATGTTTACCCAGATGATTCTGCCCAGCATGGAATACAGTGTCATTACAAGTGGACGTCTCATAAAAGCCACCTGACAATGATGTGATAATCATGATGATAATGAAGGCAGCGGTGTGGTGATAATAATGTACTCTTGCTTCAAGTAGTTCCTGATTTTCCCTCTTCTACCTCTTCTTTGCCTAGCCCCAGACAAGTTGGAAAGTGGATACTTAGAGCCACAGATTCCTTCCTCAGACGAAGCCTAGTGAAAGGTGTGAGGTAAGATGTGCTGACCCTTCTCTGCTCGTCACTCTTGTGGGCCTGGATGAAGAGAAAAGCTGCTTTCCTGTCTGAAAGCCTGCTTTCAGAGCCCCACCAGGAGGAGGTCTGAGGGCAGCATAGCTAGAAAGGAGGAGCAGGTCTTACTTTTCGAAGCAGACACGCTATTCAATGCATGTCCAGTAGCCAGTCTGAACCCCACCCCTTCTCGTGCCTGCCTAGCATCCATGAGCTCAGAGAAGGCAGTCATTATCAAAGGCTGTCACGGCAGGGTTCTCCTCTTTGCCAGGGACTGGCTTAGGCATTGGCAAGGTGACCCAGGCCTTACCTGAAGGTAAATCTGCTGGGGCTACTTCCAGGAAAACTTTTCCTCGTCAATTAAAAACAAAACGGTGCACAGAACAATCGTCCCTCTTTTACTGGACATCTGTACACGGGTTCTGCTACAACCTCTGGAGGTCATGAGAGGCGACCCTGGCAGCACACTGGGGCTGCTGAACTCCTGAACCAGAAGGGGTTAAAAGCACCTGGAGCCTTGATGTCATGAGAGTACCCCTGTAGAAAGCAAGCCTGCAGCTGCCCTCCCCTGGAGTTCCAGTTATGTGGGATAATAAGCCAGCTACTGTTTAAATCACTCACAGGTCGGCAGGTCCTCTGTTGCTCACAGGCACAGGGATTCTAACTGACACACCTTTCATAGGACCACCGGGGCTCATGATTAGACAATCAGGGATGAGAGCCCCCAAACTGGCACAGGATCAGGTGTGTAAGTTGTCCCAGCCAGGTCAGTGTAGTTGCTCGTTTAAAAACTCATTGAAGGCTGGGTGCAGTGGCTCATGCATGTAATCCCAGCACTCTGGGAGGCCAAGGCAGGTGGATTGCTTGAGCTCGCCAGTTTGAGACCAGCCTGTACAAAAGTGAGACCCCCATCACTACTAAAAATAAAAAAACTGAGGCAAGAGGATCACTTGAACCTGAGTTGAAGGTTGCTGTGAGCTACTCAGGGTGTCAGCATGAGACTCTGTCTCAATAAATAAATAAATAAATACTCATGGAAAACCACAGTTGCTTAGGCTTCTACATCCAATTGCTCATTCAATGGCTATTCAGTTAGCTCGTACTATAGTTTTGCTGTAAAGGACACCAAGAAATACAATACCTAGCAATAACTTGGCACTTTAGCATTCACCAAGAGCTTCTCATACAGCTCATTTGATGGCCATAAGAACCCAGTGAAATCAATGTTACTATTTCTATCTTGCCTACAAGAAATCTGAGGCTTGAAATAACTGTCCAAATTTCCATAACCTGCCTCCAAATTTCCACAACCTTTCCACCAAACCTAAATTGTATCTTGCCCTTGGGAAGATTAAGATCTATAGTAAGGGAGCTAGGGTATCCATATACTTACAGTTAAATAAAAAACAAATCCAGGCATGGTGGCTCATGCCTGTAATCCCAACACTCTGGAGGCCAAAGCAGGTGGATTGCCTCAGCTCAAGAGTTTGAGATCAGCCTGAGCCAGAGCAAGACCCTGTCTCTAAAAATAGCCGTTGTGGTGGTGGTCACCTGTCCCTCCCTACTTGGGAGGCTAAGGCAATAGGATCACTTGAGCCCAAGAGTTTGAGATGCTGTGAGCTATGATGCTATGGCACTCTACCAAAGGCAATAAAGTGAGACTCTGTCTCAAACAAAACAAAACAAAGCAAGATTTAGATGGCAATGCAAACAACTATATTCAGGAAATTTTACAGAGTAGTAAGTAGTTAAGGACCAAACAAGTAAAATGTAGAGTAATAATTATTCAGGAGGAACTCAGTATGCCTATAGAGAATCAGTGTATATATGTGTTTATTGCAAATGGAAAATAATTTCTCACATTCAAGGACTAATAATTCATATTTGGAATGTCAAACTATTCTTCAAATAAGTAATACATAAACAAGATTCATATTTCTTTTTTTTTATTTCAAGCTGGCTTTGCTTTCAGTTTCCTTGTTTTTTTTTTGTTTATTTTATTTATTTATTTATTTATTTATTTCCATTGTCCTTCCTCGTAACGATGCGCGGTCCGGTTTGCCTCCCAAGTAGCTGGGATTACAGGTGCTCGCCACTACGCCGGGCAGTGTGTTCTGTCCTGGTGGTTGAGACGGGGTCTTTTCTCTGGCTCAGTCATTATGCTGGTCTCGAACTGTGAGCACTGGAAATCCACCCGCCTCGGCCTCCCACAGCGCTGGGATTACAGGCGTGAGCCACCACGCCCGGCCCACACTAATATTTTTTAAGTACACTTTCCACTCTGGTTATTTCAATCTGTCTCCCCAGTTTCAGCTTTACCAAATGGGGTGTGGGGTGTGATCAGGAATGATTTCACACGTCCTTGACCCTTCGCCCCGTTGTCTTGCTACTTTATTTTATTTATTTATTTTGAGACAGTCTTACTTTGTTCCCCTGGGTAGAGTGCTGTAGCATCACAGCTCACAGCAACCTCAGACTCTTGGGCTCAAGCAATTCTCTTGCCTCAGCCTCCCTAGTAGCTGAGACTATAGGCGCTAGCCACAACACTCAGCTATTTTTAGAGACGGGGTCTTGCTGTTACTCAGGCTGATCTCAACCTCCTGAACTCACCCAGTCTGGTTAGCTGCTTTACAATAAAGTCCAAGTGTGTCGTGAGACTGATTTAAAAGGTAATAGTAAGAAAATAAAGTCCAGATATCCTATAAATTCCTCTACAGTTTGTCCCCTGCCTATCTTACCAAGTGTGTTTCCTGCCACCCTGCCTTTCCTATTCCACAAAAATTTCACTTTCACCTTTTGAAAAGATTTTTATTACCTTTATTTGAAATTTTTCTTTTTTCTTTCCTTGTAATATATATTTTTATGGTCCTATCTTAGACATAACTTATCTCCAAGAAGCTTTTCCTGATGTCCCAAGTTGAGCTAAAATTCACCTTTTAGATAACTGTAATAGCATCCTGCATGGCCCCTACAATAACTTAATACATACTATAATTGCTGTTCAATATTTTATAGTATCTGCTAGAGAGGTAAATTATCAGTAAAGGGAGTATGTGTTTTAATATGCTGTTGATTTCCCAAAGTCTAACACAATATTTGGCACACATTAGGCTCTCAAGAAATATGTACTGAATGTGTAAAGTGTTCCCAGCTATATGGGCAGCCTGTACAGTTGACTGTTCATAGTGAAGGTGTTTTCTTCCTTTGGATTTTTCAGTTGCACATGTTTACAGATGTCATAAGATCATCTCTTTATCTGTCTGTCTGGCCTCTCATTGGGGAATTGTCTACTGACTCATCAATCTCTCTATGGCTAGACAGATTGTTGTAGCCACAGCCATTTGGACTGAGATGTGTTCATCTAGCTCAAACTGGCCAGTTCCTTTCTTCTGGATTTCAGGATTAGGACCAAGAGTCAAGTCTGAATCGTCTGTAGAGCTGTAACTGTAACATGTTAATTTAGCACCTATGGGGATTCATACCCTTTTATTGTAGAATCTGAAAACAATGGTCTACAGAGAGAGAATGAAGTAGAAAGAAGCCAATTTGTAGGATTGAGAAAAGGCCCTAGATTGCCCTTTTTAAGCATGGCTGCCTTAGTGCACTTGGCTCTGTGACATGTTTCTAGTTCTTTATAAATTCCCCTGTTTTGCTTATATCAACCCAATTTAGTGTGTGTTAGTTGCAACAGACTAAATTGTAACTGGTAAGTTGGAACAGAGTAAGTGAGTTCCTTGAAATCCCTCAGGGCCTGGCCGGTAAACCTAGCACTCTGGGAGGCAGAGGTGAGTGGATCCCTTGGCCTCAGGAGTTTGAGACCTGGCTGAACAAGAGGGAGACCCCATCTCTACCAAAAATAGAAAAAATTAGCCAAATGTTGGAGAGGGTGCCCATATAGTCCCAGCTACTTTGGAGATTGAGGCAAGAGGATTTCTCAGGCCCTTAGAGTTTGAGATTGCTGTGAGTTGTAATGCCACAGCACTCTACCTGGGGTGACAGAGTCAAACTCTGTCTCATAAAAAAAAAAAAAAAAGAAAGAAAAGAAATAGTCTGTCAGAAAAAATGTGAATCAAGCTGAGTAGTGGTGGCATAGGGTACCATTAGGAATCTCCTCCTTCAGAATGGTAAATTGGCAAAAACAATCAAAGTCGTTGTTTAGCTGGTTGTCTATTAGAACTCAGATCAAGTACCAATGAGAATGAGGTTTTTAGTTTAGTTCACTAAGGGAAAAAGCTTCAGGGTATTTCTAAGGGCTGTGTTTTCATGGGCATGACCTGATTAGATTTTTCACATTGGCTTTGGCAAAATGGAAATAAAGGGAAAAAAGAAATGAATAGAAGATTTTGGGGTTTTTTTTGAGACAAGTCTCAAGCTGTTGTCCCCTGGTCATAGGTCACAACCACCTCCACCTCTTGGGCTCAAGTGATTTTCTTGCCTCAGTTTTTCTATTTTATTAGAGATGGGGGTCTTGCTTTTGCTCAGACTTATCTTGAACTCATGAGCTAAGCAGTCCACCTGCCTCAGCCTCCCAGAATGCTAGGGTTATAGGCTTGAGCCACCATGCCTGGCTGGGAAGATTTTATCCTATCAGAAAAACTGAAGTGGCTCAGCGCCTGTGGCTCAACGGGCTAAGGCACCAGCCATGTACACCTGAGCTGGCGGGTTTGACTCCAGCCTGGGCCCGCCAAACAACAATGACGGCTACAACCAAAAAATGGCCGGGCGTTGTGGCGGGCATCTGTAGTCCCAGCTACTTGGGAGGTGGAGGCAGGAGACTCGCTTGAGCCCAGGAATTGGAGGTTGCTGTGAGCTGTGATGCCACAGTACTCTATCCAGGGTGACAGCTTGAGGCTCTGTCTCGAAAAACTCAAGCATGATGAGAAGGGGGTTTGGTTATCCTAAATGAATGGGGCAGGAATTTCAGTTCTTCAGTGAATAATTGGGATATCAGCAAACACAGAGTTTGAGTACTAAAGTGATTTAGCCCCCTACATTGGAATCTATCTTTAGTGTCTCCAAGGAAAGACAAGAGAAATCCTCTTAAAACAGTGGTGCTGAACTTTAGCTGCCTATTAGAATTTCCTGGGGAATTAAAGAAAAAATACTTTTCTTGGGGCTCTACTCCCCAGAGAGTCTAATTTAATTAATCTGGAGTGGGGCCATTTATTCCTCATAGGCTTTTTCTTTTGCAGTCCCATTGCTAGATACCTACCCAGAAAAATAAAAATCATTTTACCACAAAGACATTTGCACTAGAATGTTTATTGCAGCTCAGTTCATAATTGCCAAGTGGTAAAAAGCAACCTAAGTTCCCATCAACCCGGGAATGGATCAACAAACTGTGGTATATTTATGCTATGGAATATTATTCAGTCATTAAAAAAGATGGAGACTTTATATCTTTTACATTTGCCTGGATGGAATTGAAATACATTCTTCTTAGTAAAGTATTGCAAGACTGGAAAGATAAATATCTGTGTACTCCTTACTAATATGAAATCAATATATAACAATAACATGCTCATAAAAGTAATAAAATGCTAATATATTCCAGTTTGGGGGTGTGGGGGGGGAAGGACGTACAGCAGAAGGAGGGAGGACATGAGGTGAGTTCTCACCTAATGTGCACATTGTGAGGGTGTATGATACACCCTCTGGGTGAGGAGCTCTTCTACAAATGGAACTTTACCCTGGAAGTGAGAACAATGTCATCTAAAAATTGTACCCTCATATTCATTTGAATAAAGTTTTAACAAAAAATAAAATCTCCCAAGTGAGGCTGGGGCACAGTTGCTCATACTTGTAATCCTTCATTGGGGATTTGGTAGATTGCTTGAGCTCAGGAGTTCGTAACTAATGAGCAAGAGGGAGACACCATCTCTAAATGTAGCTGGCCGTTGTGTCGGATGCCTGTAGTCCCAGTTGCTCGGAAGGCTGAGGCAAGAGGATCTCTTGAGCTCAGTAATTTGAGCTATGATGCTACAGCAACAAAGTGAGACTCTTGTCTCATAAATAAATGAATAAATAAATAAATAAAATCTCCTAGCTTGTTGTAATGTGGAGCCAGCATTAATAGCTTACGTGCCAATGCCTTGTTACTCTATGTGTGGACCCTGGACCAGCAGCATGACACTAATTGGGAGTTTGTTAGATATGCAGAATCTTTGTTTTTTTTTTTTTGAGACAGAGTCTCAAACTGTCACCCTGGAAAGAGTGCTGTGGCATCACAGCTAACAGCAACCTCCAATTCCTGGGCTCAAGCGAGTCTCCTGCCTCCGCCTCCCAAGTAGCTGGGACTACAGGCACCTGCCACAATGCCCAGCCATTTTTTGGTTGCAGCCCTCATTGTTGTTTGGCGGGCCCATGATTTGAACCCGCCAGTTCAGGTGTATGTGGCTGGCACCTTAGCTGCTTGAGCCACAGACGCCGAGCCAGACATGCAGAATCTTAGGCCCTATCCCAGATCTGCCGTATCCAAATCTGCATTTTGACAGGATCCCCAGTAGATTTAAAGTTGAGGAGCAACAGCCTAGAACATAGAACCTAAGAGACACCAGATACACTGACTAAACTTTGCTAAGGATGGAAGTCAACAAATCGTATCCCTAAGATTTGCTAGTTCCTTTAGTATTTCTGAAGAGCACGATTTTGGAGTTTACTTCTCTTCCATTTTTCTGAATGGAAGTTTTTGTTACAGTTTAGTTTTTCTTCCCACATTAGATAATGTGGCTTTTGCATGAATTACTAAGATATCAAATTGGATTACAATGAAACTGGAGGATGAAAGGATAGCATAGTAAGAGCATGGACTCTGGAGCCAAAATGCAAAGGTTCTAAGTTCTTCTGTGCAATTTAGTGACTGTATAATCTGTCTGCTTTGATTTAGTGATAATACCAACATCATGAGTTTGTTGTAAGGTTAAGTGAACTAAGAGATGTAAAACACTTGAAATAGTACCTGACACATGGTAAGAACTCAGTAAATGTTAGCTATGATTAATGACACCATTATGCTCTCTCTACATCATTACCCCATAACAATTGTTGTCTTCTCTTGAAGAGAGTAGGGCGTGTTTACGATTTTGTGTAAGGTAGATTGAGTTGTAGGTGGGTACTTTTATACTTTGGAAAGGCAAAGTGTACTGTATAGGTAAGGGAGCTAATGTGGTAAATATATTTGTGTTTGATAATTCTAATATTAGAACCTCCATAGTTGGCCACATCCCTATCTTGCCTACCTCACCTTGACCTAATTTTCATAAACTATATGTGTACCACATAGATGTATTAGTACAGTAGATGTAGTTCCTTATGTTGACCACATCTTGGGTGGTCAGCTTACAGAAGTTGTACTGTTTGTGTATTTAAAGTGCAATTTGTGAAAGAAAAGATTGAACAGAAACAAAGAACTAATAAACCTTTCTGCTTTTAATACTTTCAGTAAAAAGGAAGGAAATAACATCTTTGTTCAAGCTGTTGAATCATTTGGCTTTTTCTTTGGTGGTAAAACTTTGAAAAAAATATGATTGTTGAGTGAGAAAGCATTTGGGGGGAGGATGAAATTCACAAAGGAAAGTTTTCCACTTAAACATAGTGCTCTTGAAAAATTTTTTAATGTAAAAAAAGATAATTAAAAGATTTGTTTTTTGCTTCAAAAGTGACATTAAGGCTTGGCGCCTGTAGCTCAGTGGTTAGGGTGCCAGTCACATACACCAGAGGGGGCGGGTTTGAATCCAGCCCGGGCCTACCAAATAACAACGACAGCTACAACCAAAAAATAGCCAGGTGTTGTGGCAGGTGCCTGTAGTTCCAGCTACTTGGGAGGCTGAGGCAAGAGAATCGCCTAAGCCCAGGAGTTGGAGGTTGCTGTGAGCTGTGACACCATGGCACTCTACCAAGGGCAACAAAGTAAGACTCTGTCTCAAAAAAAAAAGAAAAAGTGACATTAAGTTCTTCTAGTACTTAGATCGTGGCTTCTAAATACCATTCTTTACTAAAAGGAACCAAAGGCTCCTTAGAAATGATTGACTTCAGAGCATCAGCAAGTAACACACAAGATCTGCCTATAACATCTGTGGTGTCAAAGTAAGGACATGCCCAGAAAATGTTGGGAATATGCCAAGAGGACTCAAGAACCAGTTTAAAACTGGTTACTTTCATCTCCCATCAAGTCTGATATAGTTCAAGCAATAGGATTATTGATAGAAACATATTTTAATCTATAGAATAAGGATACATACTGATACAGTTGTTCAGGGGAGTGAGGAATGTTTTTCCTTACAGTAGAATCTAGACAAATGAAGAAAATGTGAGGAATTAGAAGAATCTCTATAGTAATAATTATTTCTGTCAAGTATCATCAATGGATACTACAATTAGTGACAGGCTCGGCGCCTGTAGCTCAGCCGCTAGGGTGCCAGCCACATACACCAGAGTTGGTGAGTTCAAATCCAGCCTAGGCCTGCCAAACAACAATGACAGCTACAATTAAAAAATAGCCGGGTGTTCTGGCTGGCACATGTAGTCCCAGCTACTTGGGAGGCTGAGGCAAGAGAATCGCTTAAGCCCAAGAGTTGGAGGTTGCTGTGAGCTGTGATGCCATGGCATTCTACCGGGGGCAACATTGAGACTCTATCTCAAAAGAAAAAAAGAAATAAAATTATTGACAGTTCAATGAGAATCAACATATTTATGTAATTATAAAGTATTAACCCACAAAATACTCATAACTTTGCAGTAGAGAAATCTGCAACATTTTAACTATTTGATCAAAGTTAATATCGTCAGTACTGAGATAAATCCATAATAGGTGCCTCCTGATATGATGCACTAAGGACATAACTTTGCTTCTGTGCAATTCCTGCCAGAAAACGCATAATCTGATTCTAATCATTAGAAAACATCAGAGAGACCCTACTGAAGGACATCCTATAAATGGACTATATTCTTCAAAAATGTCAAAGTCATAAGAGACAAAGACTGAAGAACTGTCTAACATTAAAGGAGATTAAAAGATACATGCTGGCTCAGATTAAGCCCAAGAGTTGGAGATTGCTGTGAGAGACATGCTTGCTTTTTTTTTTTTGAGACAGAGTCTCACTTTGTCACCCTGGGTAGAGTGCTGTGGCGTCATAGCTCACAGCAACTTCAAACTCTTTGGCTCAAGTGATTTTATTGCTTCAGCCTCCTGAGTAGCTGGAACTACAGGCGCCTGCCATAATGCCTGTCTTTTTTTTTTTTTTTTCTTTAGACAGAGCCTCAAGCAGTTACCCTGGGTAGAGTGCTGTGGCATCACAGCTTACAGCAACCTCCAACTCCTGGGATCAAGCTATTCTCCTGCCTCCACCTCCCAAGCAGCTGGGACTACAGGCACCTGCCACAATGCCTGGCTATTTTTTGGTTGCAGCCATCATTGTTGTTTGGTGGGTTGGGGCTGGATTCGAACCCGTTAGCTCAGGTGTATGTGGCTGGCGCCTTAGCCGCTTGAGCCACAGGTGCCAAGCCTTTTTTTTTTTTTTTTTTTTAGAGATGAGGTCTCACTCTGGCTCAGGCTGGTCTCAAATCTGTGAGCTCAGGCAGTCCACCCACCTGAAGCCTCCCAGAGTGCTAGAGTTACAGACGTGAGCCACCACGCTGGTCGGGCGAGACATGCCTTCCAAATGCAACATGCGATTCTGGATTAAGATACTAGTTGGCAAAATTTGACTAGGTCTTCAGGTAATATTAGGACTCCTGATTTTTGATAATCATACTAGGGTATGCAGTGAGGTACTACATACATAACATTATGATCAACAATGGACTGCATCTACAATGGTGATCCCATGCTCATAAAGCCATACTTTTACCTTACCTTTTCTACTTTTGGATATGTTTATTTATTTATTTTTTTTGAGACAGAGCCTCAAGCTGTCATCCTGGGTAGAGTGCCATAGCATCACAGCTCATAGCAACTTCCAATTCCTGGGCTCGAGCGAGTCTCTTGCCTCTGCCTCCCAAGTAGCTGGGACTACAGGCGCCCGCCACAACGCCCGGCCATTTTTTGGTTGTAGCCGTCATTGTTGTTTGGCGGGCCCAGGCTAGATTCGAACCCGCCAGCTCAGGTGTACGTGGCTGGCGTCTTAGCCCGTTGAGCCACAGGCGCCGAGCCTATTTTTGGATATGTTTAAATACACAAATAATTAATCATCGTGTTACAGTTGTCTACAGTATTTGGTACAGTAACATGCTGTACAACTTTGTGGCCTAGGAGCATATACTATGTAGCTTAAATGTGTAGTAGGCTACATTATCTAGGTCTGTGTACATTCTATAATGTTTATATAATGTTGAAATAGCCTAACAAATTTCTGGGAACATTAGTGACACATGACTGTATATGTAAGCATGTCTTCATTTATTTAAGCAGATATTTCAGAATCAAAAGTGTTAAGCAAGCATTAAGTAAAATGTTAACATTGGAAAATCTGATTGAATGCTGTATAGCTGGGATGTCCAACCTGCAGCCCATAGAATGCATGCTGATTAATAAAGATTGTTTTGCTTACCTATAGTGTTGGTATCTGTAGTGAAAGGTATGTACGGACCTTTTTTTTTCTCATAAGCTTTCATTAGTGTTTGTGTATTTAATTTGTGCCCCAAGGCAACTCTTAATTCTGATTTCCTTAATAAAGCTTGGACACCCCTGGTATATAGGAATCTTATTGATTTTGTAGTTCTGAAAGTCTGAAATTATTAAAAAGTAAAATGCTGACATTAAATTTAATTATAGTACAAAATTTATAAATGCTTGCCTTTTACCTTTCAATGATTGTTCCTCCACTCAATGCCTTGGACATTTATGTGGTTCAGGTAGGACTGTGGACTGGAGCATGTACATAGGTCTCTCCAGCATGGCAATCTCAGGGACTTGGGCTTCTTACATGGCAGTTCAGGGTTTCTGGAGGGGTCGTTGCAAAAGGCCTTAATGGAAGCTGCAGGTCGTCTTACGACCAAGCCTCTGAAGTCCCAGAATACCCTTTCTACTGTATTATGTAATCAAGCAATTTATTAAGGCCCAGGTTCAGAGGGGGAGGTATTAAGTTGCGCTCAAAGAGACGGGGGTAGCAAAAAATTTGCAACCATTGTTTATCTGCCACAATGAGAATGTACTTCAAATGGTGATTTATAAATTTGGAAATCTTACATTTCTTAGTCTAAAATTATTTTAGTGACATGTTATTGAAGAGTATTGCATTAGCTGTAACAACTGTGTAAAGGAGCAAACATTTGGGTAACGTAATAAAAATCTGTTTTTTCTCAGTCATAGACAGATACTTTTATTTTTGTTTATTTTTTGGGGGGGCAGGACAGTCTTACTATGTCGCCCTCCGTAGAGTGCCGTGGCATCACAGCTTACAGCAATCTCAAATTACTGAGCTTAAGTGATCCTCTTGCCTCAGCCTCCCAGGTAGCTACAGGTGCCCGCCACAATGCCCAGCTATTTTTTTGTTGTAGTTGTCTTTATTGTTTAGCAGGCCCTGTCTGGGCTTGAACCCGCCAGCTCTGGTGTATGTGGCTGGCACCCTAACTGCTGAGCTATAGGAGTCGAGTCTAGGCAGATACTTTTAGGCTTCTTGAAAAGAGGGCTATAAATACAAAATAAAATAATTCTTAAATTAATTAATGTGTAGATTATTTGTGAAGTTGTATTTTATTCTGATCTTGCCAGTGTTGACTTAACCAGTGAAGAAGCAACTGATTCTGCTAGTTCTAAAATCAGCCCGTCTGCAGATACTCAACAAGAAGATGGCAGCATATTCTCTTTCATTACCTGGAATATTGATGGACTGGATCTAAATAATCTGCCAGAGAGGGCTCGAGGGGTGTGTTCCTACTTGACTTTGTAAGTGTTATATCTAAAGGTTTGAATTTGACCTGGGTTCAAAGAGGAGCTCTGAGAGGAAGCATCTGAAGGAAAGGAGATGATTGCCTCTGAGAGCAGGATTTCGGACTGGAGTGAAGAGGGAACTCTTTTTTAGAAGCCTTCTAGCATTGTTTTATTATTAAACTTTATATGTAATTACTGCTATGAGATTTAAATTACCAAAAAGATCTGTTAGACTCTGTGACCTTGGGCAAACCACTTAAGTTCTCTGGAACTCAGTGTTCTTCATTGTGGATAATAATAATGGCTTCAAAAGGAGATTACAAAGAGAGAACATTAAAAACATCTATTAGGCTCGGCGCCTGTGGCTCAACGGGCTAAGGCGCCAGCCACGTACACCTGAGCTGGCGGGTTCGAATCCAGCCTGGACCTGCCAAACAGCAATGACGGCTGAAACCAAAAAAATGGCCGGGCATTGTGGCGGGTGCCTGTAGTCCCAGCTACTTGGGAGGCGGAGGCAAGAGACTCGCTTGAGCCCAGGAATTGGAGGTTGCTGTGAGCTGTGATGCCACAGCACTCTATCCAGGGGCGACAGCTTGAGGCTCTGTCTCAAAAAAAAAAAAAAAAAAAAGAAAGAAAGAAAGTTATTTTGTTTTAGGAGATTAAAAGCCGATGTCCATTCTCTTCTCACTTGAAAGGTTTGATCACAGAGATCTGCAGTTATTCTAATATTCTTTCCCTTGTGGGTTATAGATTTCTTGCGTCTGGTTGCTTTCAAAATTTTCTCCTTCATATTAACTTTAGTGAACTTAATTATCATGTGCCTGGGGGATGTTTTATTCAGGTTGAGCCATGCTGGGATTCTGAAACTGTCTGCTATCTGAATTTCAGAATCTCTTGGCATGTCTGGAAAATTCTCTTTCATAATCTCATAGAGAAGGGACTCTGTGCCTTGTGACACCACTTCATCGTTTTCAGGTATCCCTATAAGGCGAATGTTGGTTTTCTTAGAGTTATCCCAGAGCTGTCTGAAAGAATTATTTGTTTTTGCCTTCCATTTCTCTACCTGTTTGTTGGTTTGGGATCATTTGATAGCTTTGTCTTCCATGTCAGAAATCCTTTCTTCTGCTTGCTACATTCTGTTGCTGAGGGATTCTACTTTGTTTTTCAGATCTTTGAGGGCTACAACTTCTTGTCTCAATGTGTCCAATCTTTGGTCATTTGGTCTTTGAATTCCTTGAATTCTTCAGACAATTTTTGAAATGCACCCTGAATTTCTAAATCCAGCTTTTCCTCTATTTTATTGATCTTGTTTGCAATCCAAATTCTGAATTCAATTTCTGACATCTCAGCCATCTGTTTATGCATAGGATCCTCACTTGTGTCCGCCAAATTGTTCCTTGGGGGGGTTGACCTAGTCTGGTTGTTCATGTTTCCAGAGCTTTTCCATTGATTCTGCCCCATGATTAATTTTACACCATTTGGCTGGGTGAGTAGATAAGGACAATTTGGGCTGGGAGTTCTAGGAGTAGTGATTGACCAGTCCTTTGCTTGAAAGCTTGGACTGGTGTCTGTACCTTTTCCCCTAGAGTTTTGTCAAGGACTCATAGAGTGTTTGTGAAACTGGGGACCTTCTTGGTGTGGCGGGGTTAAGTGGCTATGTCTTATTTTCAGCTGGTCTTTGTCTTACCCTAGAGAATCTGTTACTCTGGATTGAAATCTGAGCTGTGAAGAAATACCAGCAGCTAAGTCACTGCACCTCCACAGGCAACAATTGGAAAAGCAAAATCAAACCTTCCCACTACCACACACCCTGGGTACCACTGTGGAAATCCTCAGGTGATTAGCCCAGTTGAAGAGGTCCCAATCAATTGTCCTAGCCAGCACCGATCTCAAATGGAAGAGTTAAAAAGTTTCTGGCAACTAGGTAGCAGGGATCTGCTGGAAACTCTAGTAAAACTCGCTCCGGTGCTCTGTGGGCTCAGGAGGACCCCCCCAGCAAGTAGATTAGTCTGGGAAGGTTGATGCCTCCTTCCCAACCTTGCCCCTCTGTCACACCCAGTCAGTGGTAACAGTTGTGATCCAGTTTCCTCCACTGAGCAGATGGTCCAGAAGTTTGTGCCTGCCTGGGTCACAGTGAGGTCTGTGGCTCCTCAACCAGTCTGCTACTCCCTGTCACTGTTTGGCAAGGGGAAGTGAGGCCTGACAACCTGGGTACTTGATAGGGGCTGGGGCGATTCACTCAGTTCCAGCCCTGTCCGTGATTGATGTTACTGCTGGAACAGAACACGTTCGCAGAATTTATTTCTGTCAAGGCTATTTTCCCTGATCAGACTGGGGCTGCAAATAGGTCTGACTCAGTCTGTGAGTTCCAGTCCTTTGTCTCAGCTTTCATCCCCTGAGGGCTAGGTTAGTCTGAAGGTAAGCAAGG
>CAUYON010124910.1:0-55193 GCA_963573935.1 Arctocebus calabarensis
GAGAGAGAGAGAGAGAGAGAGAGAGAGAGAGAGAGAAAGAGAGAAAGAAAGAAAGAAAGAAAGAAAGAAAGAAAGAAAGAAAGAAAGAAAGAAAGAAAGAAAGAAAGAAAGAAAGAAAGAAAGAAAGAAAGAAAGAAAGAAGGAAAGAAAAATGAGCCAGGCATTGTGGTGGGTGCCTGTAGTCCCACATACTTGGGACACTGAGGTAAGAGGATTGCCTGGACACAGGAGTTTGAGGTTGCTGTGAGCTAGTCTGACTGCCATAGCACTCAAGCCTGGGCAACAGAGTGAAACTCTGTCAAAAAAAAAAGAAAGGAAGGAAGAAAGGAAAAAGGAAGGAAGGAGAGAGAAAGGAAAAGAAAAGAATCAATCTGGAAATGGGCCAGATGGAGTGACTCACACCTGTAATCCCAGCACTTTGGGAGTTCAAGGTGGGAGGACTGGCTTGAGACCAGCCTGAGTAAAAGTAAGACCCCATCTCTATAAAAAGTAGGAAAATTAGTGGACATTGTAGCACACACCGGCAGCCAGCGGCTCAGGAGGCTGAAGCAGGAGGATCTCTGAAGCCCAGGAGTCTGAAGTTGCAGTGAGCTATGATCATGCTACTGCACTGCACTCAAGCCTAGGTGACAGAGTAAGACCCTGTCACCAAAAAAAATAAAAAAGAAATAAAGAAAAATAATCTGGAAATGGGATAGTCAGTTCTATGGCCCCCTCCCCCGTCTTAGAGGGCCCCTTCCCTACAGCAAGTCCTTACTGCCTTCATCTGTCCTGTCAACACACACACGCACGCACGCACGCACGCACGCACACACGCTCTTCTTAAATGGATCATCCCAACCCACAACCTGAGGACAGAGTAGCAACACCAGTCACTAATTGCAGGAAAAAAAGAGCCTTGAGCCCAAGCCCTGGCTTAAGTACCAGCTGTGGTTGGTGAGGCAAATCACTGCCCTTCTCTGAGTCACAGCAGGGTTGAACTAGTCTTAAAACTATAATGCTCTGATGTTCTAAATTTGATTCATTTTGCAAATATTTCTCATTTTATGGCAACATTTTTTTTCTAATTTTTATGGACACATGATAGTTGTACATATTTATATAAATATTTCTTGAGGCCTTACTGCACACACAGCACAGGGTCAAGCCCTGGGAGATAGTAATGAACAAACAGAGACACGGAGTTTATAGAGTGGTGGGAAGACCTGCAATACGCAATTAAAGAAACACGTGAATATGTAACTACAAGCCGGGCTGAGACAATCTGGTCCCAGGCCTCATAGGGGTCTCTGTGAGGAGGTGACAGTAGAACTGCTCTTGAAGATGAAGAGGAGACATTTAGAAAGACTAGGAGGCAAGAGGGCTCACAGCGACAAAGACAGCACATGCAAAGGCCCTGAGATAGACAGGAACAGGAACAGAGCCCTTTCATGGCAGCTCTTAGAGATTCTGCAGGGACCAGGAGCTTGGCCTATCGTGTGCACTGCCATAACTGCTGCATCTAGGACAGTGCCCAGAACATAGTCAGTGCTCAATAAATGCTGTCGACAGCGTGACTGGCCACTCTGACCTCTACTCTTGGATTTTCAGGTTCTGAACAGCTTAATAAATTGAGCATTTGCCCCAGTTGCTGCTCATCCATCCCAAAGGTCTCACACTCCACGTTCTCCAATTCTGGGGCCTTTTGTGGGGCCCAGCCAGGCTGCTCCTTGAGGCCTGCACCCTGGTGGCCCTGACGAGCACGGGCGGGCCTGTGTTACCAGTTGCAACCTATAATTTCAGAGGTACAGAGCAGCAGCCAGTTCCTCTGCCCAGCTTAGAAGCAGTTCAGAGACCTCATGATGCACCCACCATGCAATTAGCAGCTGTGGCCCCCGCCCTGGTAAGCCCCTATGGCCACCCCCACCTTGGGTCTCTGCCAGAATCCTCCCCATTATAGCGTGGGGCAGCCACCCTGTCCACTGCAGCCCCCAACTCCAACCCCTCACGGGCCCAGGGCCATTTCTAATTACATAGCCCCTGAGGCCACTGGGACCTACCCTCTGGGCAAAAATAGTCTAGGACTTTCATGTGGCAGGAGAAGCCTGGGCTGCGGCCACATTATAGCACAGGCCTGGCCCTCATAGGGACACCCGTGGAGCAGCCTCCTGCCTGGTGGCTCTCAGGAGGCAAAGTGGCCTTGACCATGCAGGCCCAAGCTCTAAGTGTTCCAGGAAACCTCCGTAGGCCTCAGTTTCTCCATCTGTAAACTAGACACATTCATTTATTCCTCAGGTGTTTACTAAGCACCAACATACGCTGGGCACTGTGCCCAGACAGTGCCACATCACGGCCTGGGCCATTCCCCCTGCCTGGAGCACTATCCTCCACACTCCTTTGCCTGACCACCCACTACATATTGTAGCTCAGTTATCACCACCTCTAGGAAGCCCTCCCTGAACCCCAGCTGGTCAGTAATGGCCTGTTTACACTGTCTCTCAACTGTGAACTTTTCAGAGCCAGAATCAATGCCTTTTCCACACTGTATCCCTGGCACCCAGGCCTGAAACATGTTAGAAGCTCAATAAATGCCCACCCACTGGCAATACCTCCCCCATGTTATTTTGCTTGTTCACTGATCCATTTAATTTTATTGAACATCTGCTCTGCTCCAACTCTCGCAGGGAGAAAGACAGACCTGGCCCTCTCTCAGGGATCTCCTGGCAGAAGAGACGAGTCGACCAGCAAATAGGGATGATGACCCACCACGTAAAATGCTGTCAAGAAAATAAAAGGCAAGGAAATGCCATGAAGGATATCTGTAACAGTATGATCAAAATATTTCTGAATGTATATGAATCGTGCCCTGTGATTGCACCAATGTACATAATTATGATTCAATAAAATTATTAAAAAAAAAAGAAAAGAAAAGAAAAGGCATGAGGAGACAGGGAGTCCCTTGGAAGGGGCTAGGTAGATGCCTAGGCAGCTATTTTAGCAGTCTTGATCAGGGAATGGCCTCACCAGAGAGGTGTCCACAAAGGATAAGAGGAACCAGTAAGCAGAGAAGGATGATGAGCTTCAGGCCAAGGGAACAGCAAGTGCAAAGACCCTGAGGCAGGAAACCCTCCTCCAGGGAAACGAGACCCAGGGCTGCTGACTCATACTCATCAGGGAGCAATTACAACGTGGAAATTGGGAAACCTGAGTTAGTGCCTCTTAGTTAGTGGCTCTTCCTCTCACACACCATGTGTTCCGAGTCCCGGTTTCCCTTCCTAGACCAGGAAGGGCCTCAGGAATCTTCTTAAAACTCTGGTGTTCTATGATTCCCAGTAAATTTCCCACTTGTTTCAAGAGCCACCCTAGCTCCCACTCCCAGAAAACAACCCAACTGGATGCTCACCCACTGTTGGTAGGGGAGAAAAATGATATAAAACCGTCTGGAAAAACGTTTTGATGGTTTTTATAAAGTTAACCATACACTTCCTGTCTGACCCAGGAATCTCTCTCCTAGGTATTCACCCAGGAGTAATGAAAACACACAACACCGACACAAAGACAAAAGCAGCTTTATTCATAAAACGGAAACACTGGAAATAAGCCTAAATGCCCACCAGCAGGAGAACGAACACACAGATGGTGGCACATTCATGCCATCATGGGGACTCCGCTCATCGATAAATAGGAACAGGTGTGGCTGAGTCCCACCACACACTCAGCAAAAGAACTGGCACCAAGAGAACCAACTTTGGATGATCCAGTCTACATGAAGTTCTGGAACAAAGGCAAAACTAAGCTATAAGGTCAGAAGTCAGAAGAACACTTACCCTGAGGTAGTACCAGGTAAAAAATACACATAGAATCTTCTGGGGCTAGAACTGTGTGGTATCTATACCTCATGGTGGTTATGTGGGTGTACAGCTATGAAAAATCAAGCTGTACCCTTCAGGGTTTTGCATATTATGTAGGTTATGACTCAGTTAAAAATTTTCTTTGAGAAAAACAAAATAAGACACCTGCATCCTTTATTTTTTTGGTAGTGTGGAGTGGTAGGGTACCCCACAGGCTGAGGGTTGGGGGTCTTGGAGCTTCCTGTGACCATGGTGGCCCAGCCAGTGGCATGCGCACTCCCATGTAAACATTTACATTCCTCAGGGTCCCATGTGAGAGAGCTTCCTTAGCCCTGAGTGGGAGCCATCCGGGTGGGGCAGGAATGTAAATACTGGCTGCCATGCTGCAGACCTGGCTCTGCTGCCCTGCTCTGCCAACCACCAGTTGCCCGTAGGCCCATCCCTAGCCTCCAAAGCGACTTTGTGCTCACCTGCTGCTGCTGGAGAGAGAAAAGTGACCAGCAACCTTGGGCCCAGTTCACTCCCACAGTCCATGGGTGCTCCACCACCACCACCGAACAGAGAAGGATGCAGTGCAAAGGTCCTGGGGTGGGGGAGACCTGTTGCTTCCGGGAGTGAAAAAGAGCCTGATGTATCTGGAACACAGTGCATGTGAGGGACAGTGGGGGGAAGTGAGGTCGGAGGGTACCAGAGCTGGGTCATGGAGTGAGAAAGGCTAGTCATGGTTCCCCATGTGGGTAGCCCTTCACTGTGTCTTTCGTCTCTTTGTATCAAGCCTTCCTCATCCTCACCACCCCCAACATACACACACGGATAGCCTTTCCCTCAAGGACCCTGACCAAGAGACAGCCCAGGGTTCCACCTATGCGAAGGTGCCCAGGCCTCTCCTTCCTTCCTTCCCTGACCACCCACTTCTGACCCAGGTGGGAGCCTGAAACATGGTGGCTCAGAGGCTCCTGACAAAGACAAGCCACCTCCTCCCAGCAGCTGCCATAAGTCAGCCTGCTGCCCCTGGACCCAAGGGGGTCTGGGAAGGGCCTCACAGAGAGAGTCTCCCATGATACCCAGACCCACCCACCAAGTAGGAAAGGGCCAGGTGGGGTAGAAGTAAGGAGTAAACCTATCCAGGATGAGCCAAGACCATCTGCCCCTTCTGGGGCATCCAGGTTCTGTTGCTTCTGAGCTGGGTGATCTTGGACTGTTATTCAACCACTATGACCCTCAGCATCCTCATCTGTAAAACGGGGATGATGACAACACCCACCTCTCTGGGTTCTTGTGGGAATGTAGCAGCCCTTGGTATCTAGAGCTTAATAAATATGCTAACCATAATAATAGCAACAGCGGTGACAGCTGGGACTGGGAGTCTTTACGACACCACCTGGGCAGCAGCTCACACCTAAGCTGGCGCAGCAGGTGCCCCCTAAGGCTATGGGCTGGAAAGGGCCGAACGTGGCACGCGGGCAGGCCTCAGTGAGGGTGCACACGCAGACCTAGGGCTTGTCTCCTGCTCAACCCACTGCCCAGCCAGGGCTCAGGAGTGAGTGAAGCTAATTGAACCCCCAAAACTAAGTCCCACCTTCATGAGCCAGACACATGTGGGTGCTGCCTATAGGGCAGGGGGGGGGGAAGAAGGGCCCCCGACAGCTGGAAACATCTGGTTTGAATTGTCAGTTGGAAGCACCCGCCAGGCAGCCAAGGAATTTGTGAGCTAATTTTAGGCCAAAAGACAGAGAGCTCAGCAGGGTGGGGTCTTGTTCCTCAAACCATAGGGGTGGGGTCTAAGTGGACGTGGAGGCCTCGGTACCCCTTGAATGGCCACTAACTGTCACCTACTGTATGCCAGGCAGTCTACGCTTATTCTACCCGCCACTGCTCTAGGAGTGGGGAGAACTCTCCCCATCTCCACAGTTGCCCAAGGTCTTGCAACTCCAAAGTGGCAGGACTGGGATTAGAACCAGGTTTGCTGGACTCCGAGCCTTAAACCTAAAGCTCCCCAGCTCTGTGCCCCTAAAGCTTTTCTTACATTTTATCAGTCCCACTGCCTTGCCTCAGTCCTCACCCCTTTGCAAAGACTCCTTTGCTAGTTTCTCTATTCAGTAGATGTTTCCGGAATTCCTATGGTGCGCCAGACGCCATGCAGTGACAGGGAGACAGTGAAAAAGGGAGATGGAGGTCCCATCTTTATGCAGCACATATCAGTATTTCAACTCCATCACTCTCACAGACATCAGTACCTTGAAGGGAAAAGGAGTGTCCTAGTGAATACCTGGTGCTGGCTGCAGAGCAGGCCCCTCTGGGAAGGTGACATTGAAACTGAGACCGAAGGGATGGGAAGCTGCCAGCCACGCAGTCATCTGGGAAGTGAGTACAGGCAAAGAAAAGGAGCGGCAGTGCAGAGGGCCTGAGGCAGCAGCATCTGAAGAAGAGCAAGAAGCTCCCTGGGCCAGTGCAGAGGTGACAGGAGCTTTCCTTTACACATCCAGTCAAGATGTTTCTCGGCAGAAGAGAAGGGGTCTGAGCAGGGCAGAAGTTTGGGTACAGAAACTTCCACTGTTGGGAGGAGGATTCCATGTCTCACACAGCCGTTTGTATCCAGGGATTTTTGTTGAAGGGCTGCTGAACTCCTTGGAAAAGTCATTGAAACCTGTCCCTCGGTGGCACCTGTGGCTCAAGGAGTAAGGCACCGGCCCCATATGCTGGAGGTGGCGGGTTCAAACCCAGCCCCGGCCAAAAACTGCAAAAAAAAAAAAAAAAAAAGAAAGAAAGAAACCTGTCCCTCTTGGGGATTTGGAGGCTGGACACAAGGCCAGACAACAGGATCTCTAGAAAAAACTATTGCAGGGGAGTAGCAGACAGCTCAGAACCAGGGCTGAGGTTGGTCACCACAGGACTCATCTATCCTAGGCCACTTTGGCAGGGTTCCTGTGCCCAGGAGGAGAACCGTATTTGTACCACTTTCATGCTCAGGTCTCCTTGCTATGGGGTACATCCTTTCTCCTTCATTCTTGGCAAGAGCAACACTAAGGCTGTCCCAGACACATACCCAAGCACAGCCCTCTCAACCTGCCACTGCCTAAGCATGGTGCAGCCCAGCTCTGCAGGCTCCCAGGTGGCGTGAGCAGGGGCAATAGTGGCTACAGCCTTTCAGCTGCCAAGAAATGCTCAACAATGGCATTCAGGGAGCAGGGAAGCTTCTCTGGGTTTCCAGAAATCTTTAGGATAGTTGAGTCTGTGGATCCCACGCTGCCAAGCAGGAAGTCTCTCAGCTGGATTTGTCTACCTTGGCACTCCTGACACTTTGAACCAGATGCTTCTGTGTTGTGGGGGGGCTGCCTGTGCACTGTGGAGCAGCATCCATGACCACCACCGGCTAGATGCCAGGAGCATCCCTCCCCCCAGCTGTAACAGACCCCCAGACATTGCCACATGTCCCCTAGGGGTCAAAATCACCCGCAGGTGAGAACCACTGGCTCAGGGCGTTCCTATTTGGGCATTAATTATGGGATGGTGGTATTACTCACCCAGTTGGGGAAGCCTGGGACTCCCAGATTTCTTAACAATTTTAGTTTTTTTCTGTTTGCTAGGAAAGATCACAAAAATGCAGGGAAGTTGAGAGAAGCAAATCCAGCTCACCTATAATCCACTCAAGAGCTAATTTCTCTTAATAATTTAGTGTATTTCCTTCCAGTCTTTTTTCTACACTTGCTAATTCTAATAGCTATGATTTAATGAGCATTTACCCTCTGCCTGGCATCATGCTAAGTGCTTCCCATGCCTGTCTCATTAATATCCCCTCAATATCCTATGAAGTGATATTATTCCACTTCACAGACAGAAAACTAAGAGTTCATTTAACATTACATTATGGGCATTTTTCCATGTTAGCCTTCAAAACTATCCTTTTCTTTTCTTTGCTTCTCTTGTATTTTCTTTCTTTTCTTTTCTTTTTCTGGAGACAGAATCTCATTCTGTTGCTCAGGTTAGAGTGCCATGCCATCAGCCTAGCTAACAGCAAACTCAAACTCCTGGGTTCGAGCAATCCTCCTGTCTCAGCTTCCCAGGTAGCTGGAACTATACATGCCTGCCACCATGCCTGGGTAATTTTTCTATTTTCAATAGAGACGAGTTTCACTCTTGCTCAATCCGATCTTGAACTTCTGAGCTCAAGAAATCCTCCCACCCTGGCCTTCCAGAGTTCTGGGAGCAGGTGTGAGCCACTGCACCTGGTTCAAAAACATCATTTTTCAATTGCCAAATAACACTCTATTGATCATACTGTTGAACTTGTCTTATTCCCTGTTGTTAGAATAGTTCACCAATATTTCTGAGTCACCTACTCTGTGCAAGGATTACTCTTAGAAACTGGGGACAAAAATGAATCACAGTTCCATCTCACAAGCATACACAGACGGTGTGTGGGAGAGTGCAGGGGTAAGAGGCTGAAAGAGCTGTGCTCCTAAAAGCTCAGCAATCGGGTCTCTACCCACCTCTCTCCCTGGGGCAGCTGAGTACCAAGTCCTCAAAGCCAACTGTGTCTGAACTCCAATTTACATGACACTTCAGACACAGAGGTTTGATCCTTTGTTAACCATCTCTAAATGCAGCTGAACTGTATACCATGCAATGCATGGAAAGAGCTACTCACACAGGAGCCATTTGCCATGTTTTCCCCCCCAGTGGATGTGCAGATGCCCCATGATGGGGGGTCTGAGAGCATCTTTGCCATTATAAAGGGGCACCATATTGGAAACAGTTCACGCCCTCTTTGGGGGAATCCTACCCTTCCCCATGGCTGTAGGTTCCACATCTGGGCAGATGTTCACAGAGTCCTACTCTCAGGCTTTCCCTCTCTCCCAAGCTGCAGTCTCTTTCTGCCTGGCAAGAACCCTCTAGGGTCACACTCCATCATGGCAACACAGTCCACTCTCTCCTGGTCTGCTTCCAGCCCTATGGAGTTATCTTTCCAGTGGAAAGCTAATATAGATACTCTCATTTTGCAGAAGGGGACACCGAGGCCTGAGAGTGTTGTGACATGACCAAAGTCTCACAGAGTTGAGTTCAGGGCTGATGGGATTTGGTGGCCCCTCTGCTCCCAAAGCATGAGGAAGAGCAGTGTCCAGTGACTGCCTCCCAGCACCTCCCACCCCAAAGTTGAGCATAGAGTGGCCCCCAGGTAGGTGTTCTGCAGCTGATGGGAAGTCAGCCTAGGACCTGAGTGATCTGGAGGTTTGGAGATTTGGAAAATTCCTTATACCTCCTTAAGGGGCCAGCCTTTGGTGGTTGGTGGCCCCAGAAAGTCTTGAGAGTTTAACTCAAGGTCTGTGATGTTCAAGCTGTGTGACCTTAAGCAAAGTCACTGAACCTTTCTGAGCCTCAGTGTGCTCATTTGTAAAGTGGTGTTAAAATCAGGACCTTCCTCACAGGGTGAGGATTAAGTGAGAAAATGCAAACAAAAACTTTAGCACAGAGTGGGCCCATGACTGGCACATGGGCATGCCCCTCTGACTGCTACTGCGATTGCCAAGGGTAATTGTCTACGGGGTGCTGGGCCCTCTGGCCACCCTGGGTTACCAGTGAAACTCAGAGAGGCATACAGCAAAGACAGAGCCAGGCATCAGACTGACTTCTATCTCCCTCTTGAGTCTTTTGGGGGAATGAAACATCTACCAGTCTCTGCCTTATATGACTCCCATCCGAGTGTGAATGACAGACAAAGAGTGGCCCTCTGAAGACAAGAGCAGACACAGAGGCACCAATTTACAGATAGAGAGATCAAGCTCCAAGGAGGAAAGGAACAACCCAGACCAATTTGTAGGTCTCTGTGCCCAGGCCTGGGGCAAGGACGGGGTGAAATATCACCTCTCAGGAAGTAGAGAAGGGGAGGATCGGCAAAGGAGGAGCCCAGAGGCATGGCTGAAAGATGCCTTTGGACATCCAAAAAGATGTCCAAGCCTGGGGGAGCTAAGCCTTAAAGAGTGGGGAGCAAAGGCGGAGAGGACAGGAAGAATCAGGCATGGATGAGAAGTGAGGGGGTCTGCCCAAAGAGGGAGGCATATAGGCTAATGGGAAGCAAGTGAAGAAGCTGGAAACTTCTGGACTTGGGCACTAGGGAACCATTGATATTCTTTGAGCAGAGGAACACTGACGGTTCAGGAGGGTTAGACCTACGTAGGACATTGTCAGGGCCTCCCTGCCAGTGCTGGGGAGGGGCTGCTATGGGAGCTCCAGAAAGCAAGCCCAAGCTCCTCTGCCCTCACACATACCTTGGCAGGCCTGTGGGCTTACAAAGCCTCATGAATTTGCCTGCTTGCCTCCATGCATGTTAATTTGCTTGCTTCCTAAGGTACATTTTACACACAGTAAAACACGCCAGTCATAAAAGTGCAATTCGATGAGTCTCGGCAAACGTGGGGACCCATGTCACCACCATGAAGACCAAAATAAAGCATGTTCCCATCAGGACAGAAGTTTCCTGTGAGACCACCCTAATCATTCCCTGCCCCCAGCAATAACTGCTGATCTGACTTCTATCACCATAGGTTAGTTTGGCATTTTCCAGAACTTATCACAGGAATCACACAGTAGAGCACATAGCCTTGCATGTCTCTCTCACTGGGCATAATGTTTGCAAGAGTCATTGCTCTTGGTGTTGATGTGCGTGTCAGTACTTTGCTCTTTACTCTGGGCAGCATTCCATGGTGTGGATGGGTCACAGCACATGAATCCATCACCAGAGGATGGATTCCTGAGTGTTCCTAGTTTCTAGACTCTTACGATTAAGCTGCTATGCACATTGTATATGAACCTTTGCATGATCATGTGTTTTCATTCTCCTGGGTAAACACTTGGGAGTGGGGTTTCTGGACTGTATGGTGAATACTTGTCTAACTTCATAAGAAACTGCCCTAGTGGTTACCACGGTGGCTGTACCTTTTTTTTTTTTTTTTGCAGTTTTTGGCCAGGGCTGGGTTTGAACCCGCCACTTCCGGCCCTACTCCTTTGAGCCACAGGCGCCGCCTACAGCTGTAGCATTTTGTGTTGCCATTGGCAGTGTGTGATTTTTCCAGCTTCTCCACATCCTCACCAGCAGTAGGCATTGTCAGGCTATCTAATTTTAGCCCTTCTGGCAGTACAAAGTGGCCTCTCATGTGGTTTTGTTTTGCATTTCCCTGACACTAGGGATCTTCTGAGATCTTTTGCAAGTAGACTTCCCAGCACCTGTGCCTTGAGTTTGACCACACCCTCAAGATGCCACATGGCTCACCCCCAACCTAGGACTCCACTCACCCCAGCCTCCTCCTTCCACAGCTTCCCTGGCTGCCCAGTGGTGCCCACATTGGGTCTATTGCCCAAGTCAGAAGGCTGATTTCAACATCCCTCTCTGTCACCCCAATCCATCACCAACTCTCACCAGTCCTTCTTCCCACCCACGTATCTCTCAGTTCCACACTTCTCTGCACCCTGCTGTGGTCCAGGTGCCTGTCAAACTCATGCAGCCTTCCCCATCCCCCTGCAGTTAATCTGACTCCTTCCAGTTACCCACCACCACGTCCACTCCCCCAGTGCATGATCCAGTGCCTCCTGCTGCTCCTGTTGCCTGGAACAGCCTTCTCCCCATTCTCCACACTCTCAAGTCAAAACTCTGCATCCTTCAAGTGTCAACCACCATGTTCCTAGCCCACACCCACCCCCAGGTCTGGCCCCAGTGCACATACCCCCAGCCTCCAGCACCTCTCCTCTGAACTCCGGGCCCAGCCACAGTCTGACCTCCTGGGGCATCATTGATTAATCTCTCCCCTCTCTCTCTACACCACAAGTCCCAAAGGCCTTTGCCAGGTCTGTCCCACTCATGTGGCATCCCCAGGCTTAGCATAGTGCCTGGTCACTCCCTAATAATTGGTCACTTGGTTGGATTGCAGATGGGGGTTGGATCTGGGAGAAGAATCTGGGGAGCTCCTGCCCAGATCAGCTGTTGGATGGCGGCACCCCCAGCCTAGAAGAGACAGGGGACCTGGAGCAAATTTGGCCGGCTGGCCCTGGGCCCCCTATTTCCTGTCTGCTCTCCTTCCTTCCCTGAAGCAGAGCTAAAATCACTGTGGTTTCTTAACAGTGAAACTTGCCAGAGCAAGTGGTTCTGCTGTCTGAGTCTCAGTATATCCAACAGGAAAATGGGACAGGCATTACACCCACGACATGGGGTCATGCAAGGCCTAAAGGAGACCATGAGTGTTTGGCAAGGTGCCACGCATGCATTAAGTGCTCAATAAATCCCAACTCTGTGCTCCCAGCCTTCTCTCCTTGTCCTTGGCCCTGGCTTTGCTGTGTCCTGCTCTCTGCAAGGAGGGGGCTGGGCTCTGCTCAATCACGCTTCCCAGGAATAGAGCCTTCCTTCAGCAGTCAGGAGCCACAAAGGGTGACTAATGGGGGACTTCCAGGCACCAAGGCAGGTCAGCAAGGGTGAGATTTGGGGCTATGGGATTCCCCCAAAATCCCACTGAAAGCTCAAGGACAGTGTGACATAGTGGCGAAAACATGGCTTGCAGTCCTGGGTTCCAATCCTGAATCCCCAACTGCAATCTAGGGCAGGTACCTTCACCTCTCTGAACCTCAGTTTCCTCTTCAGTAAAATAGAGAGAATGCTAGTCCCTCCTTGGAAGACTGAGGGGATTCACAGAGACATTGCAGATGCGTGTGTTTGGGATGTGTTTGCTAGAGGGATGAGCAGGGCGATTCAGGATGGTGGCATTCAAGGGCAGGGGAGGCCAGGCTGGAGGAAGGGCTCCCTGGTCCCTGCCAGGAGAGCCAATCAGCACGTGTTTCAGAATTTGTTTCAGTTGTTTAATAAATGAAGATTTAAGATATTAAAACCCACGTTCATCAATACTCCAAACTCACCACCCCCCAGTTATTCTTCTACATTCTTCTCCCTCCCGTGCTCTTGAGCTTATATTGACATCTGTTGTATCTTCTACTGTGTAACGGTTTGGTACACAGTAAAATCGCCCATGGGAGTATTGGCACTGAGGAAATCGGCAAACACTGTAATTCAGGGCTGTTTTTAATTGGGAGCCAGTTGTTAAACATTTACTGGCTCTCCTCTGGGTTTGGAGCTGCTTCCCCACTGAAGAATTCCCTCTCCTTCATCCTCAAGTCTAGACAGAGGGACACGCCTGGCTTCCAGCAGCACCAAGAGCTGGCGGCGGGCGTCCCCTGGTGGCTACTTCTGGCACCCAGCATCACCAAAGCTGGAATTAAATCCCTCACTTAGGGAGAGCAAGGTGTGCTGGGGGGAAGATAGCCTCTTCCAAACCAGATGGAGAACCAGCCAGTCACACAGCACTCTTGAGCTAAAGTGCTCTGGAAGCCCTCAGGGCATAGGGGACAGTTCCTAGAAGGCCAGTGTGACAAGACCCCCAGAGAACCTCTCAAAGATCTCTATATCCTAAGCTCCCCTTCTCTGATTTTTCTGATCCTCCCCTCAAAGGGGAGGAGAACTGTTTCTCCTGACCCATTAACCTGTCTTCTCTAGGCCACAGGGGACAATCCTGCCTGCAGCCACCAGCACCCCAACAAAGTACCTTGAACACACCTTCCTGTGTGTAGCAGTTGTTCCAGAAGTTGAGGGGCAGGGGACAGACACACCTGGTGGCTGTCTCCCACATCTCCCCAAGTCTCTCCCCTTTTCCCCAACCCTCTTTCCCAAGCTGCAGCCAGCACCTCCCAGACTCAGCCTCCTCTTAGAACTCCGCCTTCACAGGCTGCGCCCTGGGGCTGGGAGCCCTTCAATCTCAAGGAGGCCCCTAAAAGTATTTTTCTAGAAGAGAAAAACATTTCTCCCCTGAGATAAATTTTACTCCTCTCCCTGAAGGTAGAAAAGTATGTTTCAAGCAGCAGTTTGCTTCCTGTATGGAAATGACTAGAAGGTATTTGGAGGCCAAAGATCAAGAGTTTGATCTCATCTCAGCCACTATCCATGGGCCTCTGTCTTCTGATCTGACCTTCTAGGGACAATGTGAGTTTTGAAAGAGATAACACATGCATGTGGTTTAAGTGTTGTTTAAATCAGGAGGCCAACCATCCTGGTTTGCCAGGGTTGAGTTCCTCAGGATATGGGACTTTCAGTACTAATGTCAGGGAAGTCCCAGGCAAACTGGGATGACTGGTCACTTTATACTTCCATCAGGGATCAGCAAACTCACAGAGCTGAGTCCAGCCTGCCACTTGCTTGTAAATAACCTTTTATTGGAACACAGCCACACCCATTCATTTAAGACACATTGTCAATGGCCACTTTTATACTATAAGGACAGAGGTGAGAAGTGACCACAGAGCCTATATGGACAGAGAGTCTAAAATTTTTACTGTCTGGCCCTTTAAAAAAAAGTTCATCAGGTCAGGTGTGATAGCTCACGCCTATAATCCTAGCACTCTGTCAGGCTGAGGCTGGCGGATCCCTTGAGTTTAGGAGAACAGCCTGACCAAGAGTGAGACCCTGCCTCTACTAAAAATGGAAAAATTAGGCTCAGCGCCTGTGGCTCAATGGGCTAAGGCGCCAGTCACACCTGAGCTGGCGGGTTCGAATCCAGCCCGGGCCCACCAAACAATGACTACTGCAACCAAGAAATGGCCAGGCGTTGTGGTGGGCGCCTGTAGTACCCAGCTACTTGGGAGGTGGAGGCAGGAGACTCGCTTGAGCCCAGGAACTGGAGGTTGCTGTGAGCTGTGATGCCACAGCACTCTATCCAGGGTGACATCTCGAGGCTCTATCTCAAATAAAATAAAATAAAAAATGGAAAAATTAGCTGGGTATTGTAGTAGGCATCTGTACTCCCAGCTACTCGGGAGGCTAAGGCAGGAGGATCACTTGAATCCAGGAGTTGAAGTTGCTATGAGTTAGGCTGACAGCACAGCACTCTGGCATGAGTAACAAGGAAACTCTGTCTCAAAAAAGAAAAAAAAAATGGAAAAAGAAAACATTTGCCATGCCCCAAATTTTGCCACCTTTTGACAGCAAGTTGTACAAAAGCCCTCTCAGCTAGAGCTATGCTCACCAATGTGAGTAGCTCCTAGTGTTAATGAGAGTCAAGGTCTATGTGGGAAAAAAAGGAGAGGATGGGCTTCTGCTTGACTGAACCCCACTCAGCCTCCAGAACCTTCTCCTAAGTCCAACTGTGTATTTCCTTGCAAAGTCCAGTTTTAATGAGAACTCTGCTAAGTCACATAAGCAGTAACTCCCCACCCTGGATATCTGGTCACCCTCAATATTTAATGGGGATTCCTCATCCTCCACCACCCCCAGGGGATGTCTGGGTACTCTGGCCTGTTTTTAGCAAGAGTCCTGTTCTTGGGTCTGTTCCGCTAGAATCCCCCTGACCCTTGGTGCATCTCCTCTTAGTAATTTTCTACTCAGTGACCCCCACCTGCTCCTTGCCTGTAAAGTCCCACTTGGCCAGATCCTCCTGCCTTGAATGAACTCTTCCTTACCAGGCTTCATCAAGTGTCGTCGAATAACTTCTCTCTTTAGCAGGAGGATGCCATTGATGATTAGAGGGCCATTAGTTTGAGATTTGGGGGAACCAAATTCTTTTTTTTTTTTTTTTTTTGAGACAGAGCCTCAAGCTGTCACCCTGGATAGAGTACCGTGGCATCACAGCTCACAGCAATCTCCAATTCCTAGGCTCAAGCGAGTCTTCTGCCTCTGCCTCCCAAGTAGCTGGGACCACAGACGCCCGCCATGATGCCCAGCCATCTTTTGGTTGCAGCCGTCATTGTTGTTTGGCAGGTCCGGGCTGGATTCGAACCCGCCAGCTTAGGTGTACGTGGCTGGCTCCTCAGCCTGTTGAGCCACAGGCGCTGAGCCAGGGGGAACCAAATTCTATCAGCCAAAACTAGTCCATAGGTGGAACCCCAGGGGACCAGCCCTCCCTTTGCCTCCCACAACCTGAAACTTTTCCTGGCCACCCAAGGACATACCAAGATGTCCCTGCTGCCCAAAAGGCAGTACTGAACTCAAGCTAACTACTCAGAAAGAGGTTTCCACCTGGGGCTGAGAGCAAATAGCCAAAGACCAATCCCCACCCTGTGTTGAGGGGTGGAGAATTCCAGGAAGGCTACCTGGAGGAGACAGCCTTGCTAATTTGAAGGAGACAACCATTGTGTGTTCATCACATATTTATTGAGTGCCTGTGCTGTGCCTGACCCTGGGCCGGGCAGGGGAATGATGCAGCAAACCAGGCAGAGCCCACCCTGAAAAGTGGCTGCAGGGCAAGACGGACAAAGACAGGTCAGGGCTACTCTGTTACCAGAGGGAAGCTCTATAGTCCACAGTCCCAAAGCAAGGTCTTTGGGCTCTCCAAACCCACCCCAGCCCTCACAGTCTGAGGCTTCACTCTGGGCTCCCCAGAGAAGGGCCTGGAAAATCTGCAGAGCATCAGGAAATGGCCTCAGAATCCCTCACTCTTTAGTGCCCCTTCCCCACTGCCTGCAAAGGTCTCCTTCTTGTTCGGTGACCATGGCAACCAGAAGACAATGGCGATGGGAGTGGGATGAAGGAATCCAGTCTTCCTTAGGTTTGTGGGGATGAGACTCCAGCGGCCTGGAGAAAAGAGGATGGCAGAAGGAAACATCAGATGGGGACAGGAAGGAGAGGGTCTGTCTGGACCAAATGGCCACTGCCCATGGTCTGTGGCTAGAGGTGGCTGGGCTTCCCTGGAGGCAGGAAGGAGGAAGAGGTGGTTCCACTTGCCCATCCTGCTTGGTAGCAGGACTGTGGCCAGTCTTGGTTCTTGTCAGGGCCAGCCAGGGTTCCTTCCCTGCAAATACCCATCCCTGGTGTTCTCTGAGGAAGCCCAGACCCACAGACTGAAGGCCTGGGTGCTCAATGGTGGCCCAGCTGGGCCCTGCTAAGGCAGGAAGCTGTGCAGGGTGAGGTCATCACCTTCATGGTCCTCCCCAGACTCTGGCATCAGGCCCTGGCTCTTGGCCTTGGGCAGGCGCCCATTGGCCGTAGCAGGGGGCCCCTCACCCCCATCAGGCATCAGGGACGAGATGCAGACCATCTCAGTGGGGGAGTAATTCCGCACAGGGTATGTGTGGTTCTTGCGGGAGAGGCGGACAGCCAGCACCACAGTGCACACAAGGAAGACAGTGGCCACAAGGGCCAGGATGAGGATGGCCAACAGGCACTGCTTCACGGGGATGTGGTCTGGGGGCCCTGTAGGGGTGGGGGCCACAGTGAATGTAGGGGGAAAAGTCTGCCCATTTTTCATGTTGATGACGGCAGACAGATTACTAGCTGCCACAGGGATATTCTTCGTGGTGGCTGGCTCCATGGATAGGGCCACTGAGGGAAGGGTTTCTTTTGCAGCCGGTTCTGTGAATAGAGCCTCTATGATTGTGCGGTTCACAGTCAGGCCCGCTATGGCAGTGGATTCTGTAGAAAAGGCCTTCATAGCAGTGGGTTCTGTGGATGGGGCCTCTGTGGCACTGGGTTCTGTGGATGGGGCTTCTGTGGCAGTGTGTTTTATGGGTGAGGCCTCCGTGGCATTGAGTTTTCTGGTTGGGGCCTCTGTAGCAGTGGGTTTTATGGACAGGGCTTCTGTGGCAGTGGGTTTTGTGGATGGGGCCTCCGTAGCAGTGCGTTCTGTGGACCAGGCCTCTGTGGCAACAGGCTCCATGAACACAGCCTCCGTGGTTGCTGGTTGAGTTGTGTGTGCTTCCATGACTGCTGGCCCTGTGGACAGGACCTCCGTGGTAGTTAGCGTCATGGACAAAGCCCCCTTGTTGGATGGATCACCTGTGATAGAAACACTCACAGGAGCCAGTTCTGTGACCAGAGGGTCCAGTGTGACCAGAGTCAACTGTGAGGCCAACTCTGTGCTCAGATTCCCCATGACTGCCCTTCCTGTGTCCGGGCCAGCAGAGTCCTGTGTGGTAGCCTCCACAGTGGTAGGCTCAGGTTTTCGACGTCCCTCAAAACTTCTCTGCCCTGATGTTCCCATCATAGTCAGAAGCTTGAGGTTTGGTGTCACAACCTTGTTAAATTCTTCTGGAGGGTCTGTGCCTACTGGGTAATCCTCGTAATCCTCCTCCAAGGGCATCTGTCTCCGCCCCCGGGCAAGAGGGGAGTCTGGGGGTTTTCTGGCTCCATCTGTCCTGGTGTCCCATAGCCAGAGGCTGCTCCCAGGGTCCAGAAGAGTCAGCAGCAGGAGGAGTTGCAGAGGCATGGCACCTGGGGGGAGACACGGGCAAAGGGATAACAGGACAGCTTCATCTTGAGCCTGGTGAGCACACTAGACTGTGGCCCTGGGCTACCACATGTCTGGCGTAGGGCAGCCACTGTGGCCTTAGGCACCCCTAAGACATGTCTCTGGCACAGAGAAGACCCTCAGCCAGCAGCTGCCATGATTTTTATTTATCAGCACAAATTAAGCTATCTGGGAGGGCCCTCTAACTTCCTCTGTATGTTACAAAGAAACTTCATTTGCCTCTCTAACATTTTTGGTTAAAGCATTTTATTTGTGGACAAGACAACCCACTGGGGTATAGAAAGAAAACATTATGGCTCAGCACCTGTAGCTCAGCACCTAGGCCACCGCCACATACACTGGAGCTGGCAGGTAAAAAACCCAGCCCCGGCCTGCCAAACAACAATGACAACTACAACAAAATAATAGCCGGGCGTTGTGGGGGGCGCCTGTCGTCCCAGCTACGTGGGAGGCTGAGGCAAGAGAATCGCTTAAGCCCAAGAGCTGGAGGTTGCTGTGAGCTGTGACACCACGACACTCTACCCAGGGCAACATAGTGAGACTCTGTCTCAAAAAAAAAATAAAAATAGAAGAAAAAGAAAATATTAGCGCTTCTGGTTATACTAACTCTTTGTCACACCTTCTTAATTTCTATTTTTGCATATATTTATAATATATCTTAAGAGTACAGTAGTCCCTTTACACAATTCATATGTAGATCAGTTGCCCATTGATGAGGGCTTTAGCAGAAGAGTTTGGAAACCACAGGCCTAAGGAATAAAGCTGCTGATTGGAACTTTGAGGTTTCTTGGAGTCTAATTCGGTCTGTGGACCCCTCCCCTTTCCCTTAGCCTCCACATTCCTCTGTTCCCCCTTCCCCTATCTGGGCTCTCACCCCTCATATCCCTTGCCCATCCTTGGAGTCTCAGTTTGTCTCATTCTTTCTCAGTGTCCCAGTTTGGTCCCATTCCCTTTGGTGATGTCCTTGCTTGCACAATGGGGATAACAGTACCTACCTTGTAGGCTAGTGTGAGGGTCAAATGAAGGGATGTGTGCAAAGCCCTTGGCACTCTGCATGCCGAACTCTCAGCAAAGATTGGCTACTTTCAATCACACTGCCCCATAAGTCCATAGAAGTCCAGAGCCATTAACTGTACTCTGGCCAGGAAAAAAATCTTTTCAGCACAGCCCTGCCCTCAGGGAGCTTATGGCAAAGGGGGCAGGACCACCACTGTCCTCCCCAAAATGTAGCTAGAAAAGACAGTGCCTCTCATTTGGTCCATCTCATTGATCTTTCTTGGTGGCATTGTAAATATTTGTGTCTTGTTTCCCTCTCGCCTTATTCTCCCCTTGGCACTGGCTGGTGTTTATAGGATTAAAAATCCTGCAGTAAGCAACTGCTGTGATCTGGGACAGAATTCAGGCACTGAATCCGGGCTTCCCTGAGCATAACACCTTTCTGCAGCACACACCCCTAGGATAGTGTCTGTTGCAACGTGGGCATTTAATAACAGCCCCTGGACAATTTCCAGCATCTTCTTTTGTACTTCATTCATATGATTTTGAGGAAAGAGTGATTGTCTGTCACTTCTTGGATGACTATAACTTACTCATGGTGCCCTCTGTTTCTAGGCTCAATATAGCCTCTTTTACATGTTAATTAGATTATGTTGGTTTCTAAAATGCAAATCTGATCACATCTTAAAATTATTTCTTAAACCAACCTTAATGATATTTGCTCCAGGCACATCTGGCCCTTACGATTATCCCTGTTTTATGGAGCAGGAATCTGAAAGTCAGAGATGTGAAGTGACTTGCCCAACAACACATAGCAGATGAGTAGCCAAAATCAGATTTGAACCCAGTGAGTATTCAGGAAGGCTTTATGGAGAGACCTGACAGGGGAGGAGACAAAGGCTTGGGGGTGGGGACCTAGGTGGGAAAGGGAGGGCAGAGAAAGGAAAAGAGGTACCTCTGTCCCCCCAGCAAAGTCAGCCAATGTTTTCCAGGTGCCATGCAGATCATACACTTGAAAGCACAGACTGTGGGGTCAGAAAAAAGGATGTTCGAGTCCCTTTGAGACAGACACTTTCTCCCTTAGCTTCAGTTTTTCCATCTGTAAAATGAGGATAAAAACCCTTAGAGCAGCTCGGCGCCTGTGGCTCAACGGGCTAAGGCGCCAGCCACGTACACCTGAGCTGGCAGGTTCGAATCCATCCCGGGCCCGCCAAACATTGACGGCTGCAACCAAAAAATGGCTGGGCATTGTGGCGGGTGCCTGTGGTCCCAGCTACTTGGGAGGCGGAGGCAAGAGACTCGCTTGAGCCCAGAAATTGGAGGTTGCTGTGAGCTGTGATGCCACAGCACTCTATCCAGGGTGACAGCTTGAGGCGCTGTCTCAATATATATATATATACCCTTAGAGCTATTGAGAAAATGCAATAAGATGATGAATTCAAAAGTTCCAGGCTTATAGTAGGTGCTTAATAAATGTGGCAGGCATGAGACACACACACCTTTGCTCCCAATCTGCCAAGATGGCAGTTTCTTTGCATTCAGAGTAGAGTTCCTACTTGGGGGAATAATATATCGTCTAACCTTGGTCTCTCTTTCCTGGGGGTGGGAGACTTAGGAAGAAGCCCCCAGCTCAGAGACATATTTCATGATTATGAAAACACTCGCACCCACCACCCCCACTTGGACAGTTCTCAGTTCCTGGAAGGCAGAGTCCTCAGCCACTTCCTGGAAGCAGAGAGGAAGGGGGCAAAAACACAAAGCCTGGCTCACCAGCTCCTGGGACGGGGTTGAGGGAGGCATCTTGGTGAGTTAAGGCTTTCTGCAGCCCAGAGGCTGGGAGAATAAAGTGGAGAAAGGGCAGGGCCACGTTTTTAAGATGGACTCTGTCAGCAGTCCCCTCCCCAACATCCATCCCCACAGTCTCCTGCAGGCAGAGACTGTGGGGGTGAAGGACAGAGCATGATCCTGAATCCCACGTTCATCTCCACTGAGCAGGTATGTGACCTTGAGCAGGTTACTTCACTCTCTGTAAGCCTCAGTTTCCTCATCAGTGAAATGGGTGATACAGTTTCAAGGCTGGTCATGGGAACTGAATGAGATACTGCATGGAAGCTCCCAGACATGGTGTCCAGCCAGGGTTATTTTATCTGGGAATTCTCTTTGGGGCTGCAGACAGAGGAGCAAAGGAAAAGGAGGCCTCAGACTCAGGAAGGGTATGGAGCTGGTGACCTCCCCCAGGGGCCTCTGAGAACCCAGAAAGCTCTTCTGTTGAGATAAGACAGAACACCAGCATAGCCCAAATCTCCCCTTCTGTGCCTGTCCAAAGTGACTGGCTTATCTGGAATGTTCCCAGTGTTGGTACTGAAAGTCCCTGGTCCCCAGAAGCCCCTCTGTCCCAGGCAAACAGAGGTAGGGGGCTAGTCACCCCAGACTGGTCTCTGTCTTTCTGTGGGTTTCAAGAGGAAGGGGACATGGAGCCAGGCCATGGCTGAGCAGGCATTAGCCCATTTGACAGGAAGAAAACTTGAGACTCTCTGATTTTAAACTGGTGCTGTGAGAGGATCTTAGGTGTGCCACAAAAATTTTTAAAGATCATTAATTAAATTATTTTTGAAGGAAGTTCAAAGCATGGTAAGTATATTCTTTTTTTTACTCTTTTTTTTAAATTAACATAACTTAAGTGTGCCAGGGAAGTTTTAACTATAGGTTCAAGTGTGCCATGTGATTAAAAAAAAAAGGTTGAAAAACACTATTTTAAGAGATGCTGTGTTTCAGTTAAGGCCACACAGGGAGAAAGCAGAGGAGCAGAGTTTACACTCTATATGGCAGGTGGGATAGTAACTCTCTAATATTGGCTGAAAGAAATGTACTATAATGAAATGTAAAGGAATGAATTCATTCTCTCACCATATGGGTGACCTCTTTCGTCTTCCCTCCTGCCACACAGATAGGGAAGCAAGACTCACAACAGTGGGGTCACTTTCCAGCACCCCCCCTTCCACCTCTCCTCTCCCCAGAAAAGGCAGAAAAACAATCACATACCACCGGAGTCCATGGCTCAGAGGGGTGAGGAGGGGCCCGGCAGGGCTCTGAGGGAGGGGCACAAAGTGGCCACATCCTATTTGTCTTGACACTTGTCTAACAGAGTAGGACAGAGACTGCCGTTTCCTGTCTTTCACCCGAAAGCCAGGTTGCCGGGATCCTGGGCCCCACCCAGGCATGTGGGGCAACAGGCTGCCAGGGGGCCCGACCCCAGCCCCGGAGACTGCCATAGAGCCTCCCTGAGCTACTTAGGAAAGATAACCATGGGATTCCAAGAAGCTCAGAACCTCCCATCTGGATTCTGGAAATCCAAGAGTCCCATTATGCAAGATTTTGGAATCTTAGAATACAAAAGATTGAGCATCTCAGGGTGTGAGCTAAGTCACCACTGAAAGAAAGGAAGGCTCCAGATTAACAAGTAAGTCCAATGAGGTACAAGTGTTCCCCAGACCCCACTGCAGGTCTAGGTCCTGTTGGACAGGACAGTCCTGTCTGACTTAGGAATCACATCAAAGCAGATCAATCCCAGCTCTGTCTCTTACAAGCTGTGTGACCTTAGTCAACCAAATCACCTCTCTGAGCCATGGGCTCCTCGTCTGGAATACCAGGACAATGGTAGCCTTTGTTCCCATGGGGCTTGAAGTAAAATGGTCCAGGTAGAATGCTGAACACACAAAGTGCTCAGTAGATGCAAGCTGTTGTCATTATTCTGCATTTAGAGGATGGGAATCCCTGTTAACCATTGCCATATCCTGAAAAATATCCCCAAATCTGGGGTAGGCCTTTACACACCTCTGATCTCCTTAGTCAGAGAGGGCAGAGGGCCAGGACCCCAGAAACCTGTGTACTTTGTGAGCCCTGGGTGCTATCCACAGCCTCAACCTCCTCCAGTTTGTAAACTACACCTACTGAGTGCTGACAATATGCCAGGCACTGTTCTAAGAGTTGCATATAATTATTGGCTCAATTGGGCCCCACAAGTTCCTACAAAGGATAGGTACCTTTATTAATCCCTAGCCTAGCTAGGTGCCTAGCACCACTCAGCTAGGAAGACAGGGAGTAGGAGCTCAGACTCAAGACAATCTCCTTCCAGAGCCAAACTCAATCACTGCCTCCAATCGTTGTGAACAAGACTATGTCCATCTCAGGATCCATAGAAATTCCGCTTCTTCCCAGATGCCATCCCAGATTGTTCCAGACACAATTAGTTGACTCCTACTGTTTAAACCTCTCTATCCCCCTCCGTTCTGAGCAATGGGGTCTCACTATGTTGCCCAGGCTAATCTTGAACTCCTGGGCTCAAATGAGCCTCCCATCTCAGCCTCTCAGGTAGCTGGGACTGTGAGTGCATGTCACTGTGTCCAGCTGTTTAAACCTACTCCAGTGTTTATTTGCTTTCTAAAAATTTATTCACATTGGCCTATAAACTTCCAGAGGCCAGGAAGCACAGGTGTCTTGCCGATCATGCCACATGCCCAAGATGGCCACACAGTGGAGGTCCTTGTGCACACACCTCTCAGGACGCTGGCCCCCTTGGCTCGCAGGCACTGTGGCTGTCTGCCCTGATGGCCCCAGCAGACGGCAAGGGAGCACAGGGTCTCCTGGAATCCCAGGGGCACAGTAAGTGCCTGTTAAAGGAGTGCATGTGGCAGAGGGAGGGGACAGGCACAGAGCTGCACAGACCATGCTGTCTTCAGATGTTTTCAGCCACATTTATCCACTGATGCACCTCAACCTTTTTCCATTCTCTATCCTCATCCCCATTAAGGAGCCTCTTTAGATTATTTTTTCCTAATGACAACCCTTCTCACAAAATGTTAATTCCACACATATGTTGTATATCAGCTCAGTGATGTTCTGTGGCCCTTTGCAGGGCCACAACCATAGGGTTAGCTGAGATTTTTTTATGTGCTCTCTGCTAGGAACTGAGTTTCACTTGTTGGAACCCAAATTTGAAGGCCTGATAGAGAGGAGGTGAGGCATTGTAAACAAATGAATTCACGAAAACCCACACCTGGTTTTATTCTAACTATACATGGTTTTCTGAAGCCCCCAGTGACATGTGGACAAACACACACTCCCCAGCCACCCCCCTCTCCTTCTAGTCTTCTGGCCCCACTGCCATTGTCCTATTCAAGTTCAGCAAAGGAGACTGGGAGACTCAGGCCTAGGGTTACCATGGGCCCTAGGGGTGACCTGCAGCTGGAAAGGGCTGTGTCAAGCCAGAGCTCTGCTACATGCAGCCACCTCCACAGGCTGCGCGAGCTCAGTTTCCTGACCTGCAAAAAGGGCACTGCCCACTCTCCAGGGTTCACAGATGACTCCCCTGCTCTGGGCTTGGCAGCCCAGCCCCTTCCTCTCTCTGAGTTTTGACTCCCCTGGCTGCTGGCCAGGCCTAGTGAGGGAGGCATTGCCACACAGGGTTCAGCCTCCCCAGGAACCCCCAGAGGAAGCCACCATGGGGTCTGAGGGCTACCTCCTGAGCCCCTGCCCACGGAGAGGCCTGGCCCCTGGAGGGCTCGAAGTCAGAGATAGGAAAGGGAAGAAAACAAGAGGCCAGCAAAGAGGAAGAGGAATGCAGGCAACAGAAGTCGGATCTTGGTGTCCAGGCTGTGTGTGTCGTGCTTGTAGGGATCAGTGACTTTAGCCACGAGCCCCTAACATTCCCCTAAAAAGGAATAAATACCCCCTCAAATCCCAAATACATTCTAGTTATTATTTTCTTTTTTTGCTAATGATAATATCCTAATTCCAATATTTTAATAATTTGCCACAGAGATGTATCATTTTTTTTCAGTCTTATACAAAGTGGAAAGAATGCATCTTTGAAAAAAAATTTTTTTTATTGTGGCTTAAAGATAAATCCTGCACTCTGCCTCCTTTCCGGAATCTTCCAGACCTAATCTCAGCTTTCCCTCTCAGCAAATCCCTTCACCTCAGTGGGCCTGTTTCCCACTCATGATTTCTCTCATTTTCCAACTCAGAATTTTTCCCAACCTGTAGGCAAACCTGACAGAAAGGGCAGGGTAGAAGCTAATAGAGGCAAGACTTGGAAGAGACACCAGCATAAGGCCACAGACTCCAGGAGGACCTTGGTCCTGAGCCCACAGAGCCTCGGTGTGTCCCCCCTCCCCCACAAGGGGCTGCACCTCAGGAAGGGCCAGGCAGTCCTTCTCTGGGCCTCCTAGTGTCTGCAAGGCTGGCTACTGGTCCCTTGAGACCTCCAGTCCCTCCCTGCGGTTTACCAGCCAGCACTTACCGTGCTCAGCAGAGCATGGGACAGCTGCCTCGTGGGCCCAGAAGAAGTGGCTTCTCTGCTTTAGTGACGAGGCTCCAGCCCACACTGCCTGCTGGGCACTGCTGGGCACCCCCGGCTGTGGTCCGGGACCCCACCAACCCCCAACAGCCGTGTGTGGAAGAAGGAAGCGAGAGTGTGGTTACTCAGGCAGGGCCACGTGACAGCCCACACCCCTTTGTTTGTGACAGCTTTGGTGACAACGTTGATCAAGATGGGGTGAGTGGTGAGACAAGGACCTGCTGGGCCTAACGTGGCTCTTAGATTTCCGTAACTGTGAACACCAAGAACCGAGTGGGAACTTTCTGGGGAGAAGCGCTTTGTTGGAGGGTGGGGCCCAAGCTCAGAAGGGCCACAGGATGACTCCAGCAGCAACAGAGAGCGGGGGTGAGAGTGGACCTCACCCTGAAGGAAGGGAGTGACCACAGAAAAAGGAGGATGGCTCTTACTTCTTGCTCAAGAGGGGTGGTGGGGGTGGGGGAGCAGAAAATACAAAGCACAGACCTTTGTAGGGGTTTGCTAATGGGACACATTTCTTTTTTCCAGATTCACATTATCTCTAGATGCACAGTGGGTTCTTTCAGCTGCAGTCAAGAACCTCTCTGGGGAGCCAGATTACAGATACCACAAGGGCAAGACCAGCTTATTTCTCTGTCCTAATTTGCTCAACTAGTCCACTCTGGCGCCCCAGGGTGGGCGCCCTGAGATCCAAAGGCAAGCACTCTGGACTCTGGCCCACCTGCAGTTCCATCTGATGCGAAGGCTCACAGGGAAATGAGGCAACAGACCATTGACACAGCACAGTGAGTGTCACCCTAGGGTGAGCAAGGGCGGGGCCCCTGTCCTGCCCAACCCCGCCCTGGGTGGGGGCAGGAGATGGTTGGGAGGATCTTCCAAGGAGAAGTAGCACTTGAGATGATAAGCAGAGGTGAGCTGGGGGCATCCCAGGAAAGGGCACAGCACATAGGCAAAGGCTGGGAGGCCTGAGGATGCCCAGAACACTCCAGGGAAACAGGGACTGTCTCCCAGGGTCTGCCCTGTGGCTTTGCACAATATAGGAGCTCAGGACATACACAGAGAGAAGTTCACACCATACCTTGCACACAGGTTGTTTTAAAATGAAAACCAGGACCAGGCACAGTGGCGAGCACCTGTAGTCTCAGCTACCTGGGAGGCTGAAGCAGGAGGATTGCTTGAGCCCAGGAGTTTGAGATTGCAGTGAACTATGATGGGGCCACTGCACTCTAGCCTGGGCAACAGAGTGAGACTTGTCATTCATTCATACATACATACATACATACATACCAGAGACCCAAAGTGTGTTGCCAAGACAGAAGCTCGAGCACCTTATGAAGCCATAGCTAGAGGGGGCAAAAAACTCACCCACCCAAACAGACAGGAAAACCGAGGCCCCCAAAGGGAAGTGAGACACTTATATCCCAAGCTTCCCACTCTTCACCTCAGGAACAGGGGGCTGAGAAACTCTGAGCAAACCCAAGTCAGGGTTGGAGGCTACTTTCCATTAGCAAAGGATAAGAGGTTGACAAGCTGCCTGAAAAATCCTGCCTGCCACCACATTTTGTGCAGTTTATGGGCTAAGAAGGATTTTTTTACTTACTTACTTTATTATTTATTTATTTATTGAAACAGAGTCTCTGTTGCCCTGGGCAGAGTAGGGTGGTGTCATGGTAGCTCACAGCAACCTCAAACTCTTGGGCTTGAATAATCGTCTCACCTCAGCCTCTCAAGTAGCTGGGAGTACAGGTGACCACCTGACTTTTCTATTTTTGCTAGAGATAGGGCCTCACTCTTGCTCAGGCTGGTCTTCAATTCCTGAGCTCAAGCAATCCACCTGCCTTGACTGTCTTGAGTGCTAGGATTACAGGTGTGACCACCAAGCTCAGCCGATTTTTACATTTTTAAATTGTTGAAAAATGCTTTGTGATAAAGTTATATGAAATTCAAAGTTCAGTTTCCAAAGTTCAGTAGCTCACAGCAACCTCAGACTCTTGGGCTCAAGTGATCCTCCTGCCTCAGCCTCCCTAGTAGCTGGGACTACAGGCGCCCACTACAACTCCTGACTAATGTTTTCTATTTTTAGTATAGATGGGGTCTTGCTCTTTCTCTTGCTCAGGCAAGTCTCAAACTCCTGAGCTCAAGCAATGACCCTCCTCGGCCTCCCAGAGTGCTAGGATTACAGGCATGAACCTCTGCACCTAGCACAAATAAAGTTTTATTGGGACGCAGCTATACTCTCTGGTCCACACAAATCGTCTATGCTACTTTCACTGTGCAGCAGCAGAGTTGAATGGCTGCCTCGCCTGCAAAGCTTTGTAATAAAAACACGTAACTTTCCTGAGCCTCAGAGAGCCTCAGCTCTACACTACATAGTCTGCTAAATTTTGCATTTTATCACCTCAAATAACCCTCAGAGCAGGAAACTGAGTATCAGAGGGAGGACATACCTCACTCAAGGTCACAGAAAGTAGCACAGCCAGGACTCAAATCCAGTACAGGACAAAGCTTTTACCTTAACCCCCAGCAGGCTGAACAGTGAGCACCAACCCTCCAGCAAGCCCTATATGTAAGGGGTAGAGGTACCTTAGCAGGAAGTTATTTCAGGGTAAGGCGTGAGCATCTACATTTTCTTTTCAGGGGAGCAAAGACTGCTAGAGATTCTGGCACCTCATCTGTGAAGATCACAAAGCCACACCTCCCTGCACCTAACACCTGTGAGATTCAAGAATTCAAAGTAAGGAGATTTGTTTCTAGAAATGAAACACTCAGAAAACACTCCAAATTGCCTTCCAAGATTAAAGCAATAATATTTACTATAAGACAAATAGTGGGGAAAACATAGAAGTCCCAAATTATGGAAACTAGCCCCTTGACGGAATATGACTGGCATAGGCATGAAGTCAAATTTATGTTGAACATTTCCCACGCACTCGCAATCTGTTAAGTGGGAATACTGGGAAATAGAACTGTGCAGGCAGCATCATTTCAACTGTGTTTGGGTGCTCAGAGGAGAAACTAAAGGAAATACTCACAAGGCCTATCTCCAAGCTAGTGTAATTATGGACAGCCCTTTCCTTTTGGGTATATTTTCTTTTTCTATATTTTTATTTAGAAAATGTATATAATGGGCCAGGCACGGTGGCTCATGCCTATAATTCTAGCACTCTGGAAGGCCAAAAAGTATGGATTGCTTGAGCTCAGAAGTTGGAGACCAGCCTGGGCAAGAGTGAGACCTGACCCCCATCCCTACTAAAAATAGGAAAATTATCCAGAAGTAGTGTCAGGTACCTATAGTTCCTGCTTCTTGGGAGGCTGAGGCAGGAGGATCGCTTACCCAGGAGTTTGAGGTTGCTATGAGCTAGGCTCATGCCATAGCACTCTAGCCTGGGCAACAGAGTGAGAGGCTGCCTCCAAAAAAAAATAAATAAAATGTATATAATGATGTCTATATTAGCTTTATAATCAGGAAACAAATTTCAAATTGGGCAAGGATTTTTACAGACACCTCAGATTTCAGGATGGCTGGAATTACGTGGTTTTTGTCTGTCTCCCTTTTTCTGGGGTCTGTGTGGCACAGCTCCTCTCATGCCCCAACTCTGTGTATCTCAGGGCTACCAACCACAGTTCCCAGTGCCCCTAGGCCACAGCAGTGCAGCCAGTCCTGTCACTTCTCCAAACATTCCTCAGCTTCATCTTCGTGGAAGATTTGATAGAAGCATTTAGGAACATGTTCAGACATCATAGACTAAACTCCCAAAGAGCAATTCTCTATCTAGACTAGGGATCAGGGAACCTTTTCTAGAAAAGACCAGATTAGAAAATCTTTTCAGCTTTGGGGATCTGTCAACAACTATTCAACTCCTTTGTTGTAGCAAGAAAACAGCCCACAGTATATAAATGAATGGAGCAGTTCAAGACTATGACTCTGGCATTCTCAGTACAGCACACATGTATTTGAGCCCCACGAAGTGCCAGCACCTCTCGGGTGAGCCACTAACAGGGAAGACACCATCCTTGTTCTCACAGGGCTTACGAATGAGTGGTCCAGTCAAAAGCTACCACCAGCCAGGTCTATTGAACATGACTGAGCCAAAAACATAGGTCTAGGCTCGGCGCCTGTAGCTCAGAGGCTAGGGTGCCAGCCATATACTTAAGAGTTGGCGGGTTCAAATCCAGCCCAGGCCTGCCAAACAACAATGACGACTACAACCAAAAATTAGCCGGGCATTGTGGTGGGCACCTGTAGTCCCAGCTACTTGGGAGGCTGAGGCAAGAGAATCACTTAAGCCTAAGAGTTTGAGGTTGCTGTGAGCTGTGACACCATGGCACTCTACCGAGGGTGACATAGTGAAACTGTCTCAAAAAAGCAAACAAACAAACAAAAAATCCAACATAAATCTAGGCAGAATTGGGTCCTTTTCTGTGGGGCTATGAGGATTTTACTTAAGCTCTCTGAGCTAGCCTCATCTGGAAAATGGAGCTTTGAATGCTTAGCACAAAACATGAAAGAAATCAAGGAGGATCTGAGAGTAGAGTGGGCTGCAGGTGCGTGCACAGCCCAATCACTCCACCTCTGACTCCCTGAGCCCATTTTCCTTAAAATTTACAAGCAAAATTTGCTACAGGTCTTGGGGTGCCAGCCCTCAGTATAGTATATAAGGAGCATATATAACCCTCTCCTGCTCCAAGTCTAGGAACTCTCTCCCTATACAGTATTCAATGTTCCCCATTGCTTTTAGAACAAAGATTCAAACCCCCACAGTGGCTGGCAATGCCTTCACTTCCCTCTTCCTCTCCAGCCTCATTTTACTCACAAGTCCCCTTGTTCTCTGTTTCGGCTCTTTCTTTTAGTTCCTCCTATGTTTCCTTCACCACAGGACCTCTGCAGGTCTAGTTCCTTCTACCTGGAACTTTTCAATGCTCCTTACCCAGGTAACTCCTATTTATTCTTCAGATGCCAGTTCATGTTCCACATCCCTAGGAAAAACTTTCCTTGACTACGCCAACCCCACTTCATGATCTCAGAGCACTGTGCCTGTCTCTTGCTTCATAAATGTCTATCTTCTTGGAAGCTCCAGAAGAAAACTATGTCTGTTTTATTGACTGGACCATGCATGGTGCCTGTTACTGAAGAGTAACTGCTGCCAACATTTTTTTTTTTTTTTTTTGAGACAGAGCCTCAAGCTGTCACCCTGGATAGAGTGCTGTATCATCACAGCTCACAGCAACCTCCAATTCCTGGGCTCAAGCGAGTCTCCTGCCTCCGCCTCCCAAGTAGCTGGGACTACAGGCACCCACCACAACGCCCAGCCATTTTTTGGTTGCAGCCGTCATTGTTGTTTGGCGGCCCAGACTGGATTTGAACCCGCCAGCTCAGGTGTACGTGGCTGGCGCCTTAGCCCGCTGAGCCATAGGTCCCAAGCCTGCTGCCAACATCTATCCAGCTCTTCATGCAAGGCAGTGTCCAGAGTTGTTGTCATATAATTTAATTGTCACAATTGCCTCACAAAGATTAGTATCCCTATGTTATAGTTGGTAGGGGGGGGAACAAGGTCCAGAGAGGTCAAGCAACTTGCCTAATATTACACAGCTAGTAAGCAGCAAAACCAGTTTGATCTCAGGGTGTTCAAAGGCGGGAAGGCAGGGTGCAGAGCCTGCATCTAAACACAATAATTTTTTTTAAATAAATATCTAAGTGATCCCAGCTCCTCCTTGCTGATCTTACTTGCCTGCTGGGATTAGTCTGAGGAGAACCAGTGCTCCCCACTACCTCTCAACACAAGGCGAGCTGCTAGGGTGTAAAGTTGGAATTGCAATCAGCAAAGTCAGTGGGGGTTAGGTTCCTCTCTCCACTGGAGCCTGCTTGTGGGCTAGCTTGGGAACCAAGGGCTGTTGATGGGTCTTCTGGGGGCAAATGTGCTCCTGGACATTAACTAATTGCCAGTTACTGTTGGAACAGCCCCATTTTAAAGCAAAAAGAGGCTCTCGAGGCCCTTACTTGCTATTTGCTATTCAAACAACCCACAATCTCCTCATTCTTCAACACTCCGAAAGCATCCATGCACTCAGTCTTCTTTACATCGGCTGATGGAAGAAGATGCTTGCAGCCCCGTGGAGGGCACCATGGCCCAGCAGGCACCAGCACGGCCTGCGTAGCTGCGGCTGACACTGGTCTATTTAACTGCACGTTGCTCCGTTGCTCCTTCGTTTCTCGGGTGGGCAGCAGGAAGGGAGCTGTGCACATCAGTGACAGACACAGGTCTGAGAAAACCTGATGCCACAGAGACCAATAGATGAAGCCCTGGGGGACCAAAGCCATTGAAGCTTAGCTTCAACCTGACATTTACCAGGAGTAAGCTGGTCAACTATACAGTTATTAAAGAAAATTAAACATTCGTGGAATCCCGGAAATACATGGGTGGGCAAGGACTATATCTGACAGGCCAGGCACGGCCTGAGGTTTTATCATCTATTTGTAATTCCCTGGAAAGTATTGCCTCTCCCCAATGGATGACATCTCTCATAGAATCCCACTTGCCTTCCCAAGTGATTGCTATCCTTCCAAGGAGGCTAAGGCTCTGGAAAGGGCGAGAGTGATGGAGTCCAGGTCGGCTGCTTCCTCCCAAGCAAACAAGAGTGCAGCTGGCTGAGCAGTCTTGTCTGTCTGTGGCAGTGGTGTTTCTGAATTTACCTGCCATGGAGTCCTTTGCTGACAGGAAAGCAAAGGTCTCATGAAATAGATTAAGAACAGATTGCTCAAATGAAAGGGAGGGGAAGTCACACCCAACTGCCTGCCCTATCCTCTGTGGTTCTAGAGGGGCTCATAGGCTAGTTTGTAGATTTGAATCATCTAAAGGGGAAATGGTCACTTTGGGGTCTGCTGTGGCTGGGATTCAATTCCCCTTCTCAAATGGGAACAGAGCTTTGAACACTTCAGTTTCAGTCCCAGATTTTGGCTACCAATCTGGGGAGGACCAGGAGCCAGTTGCTGGGTTGGAGACTGCAGCATGAAAGAGAGCAGGGCTTCAACTAGAGCTCATCGAATCAGCTTGGGCCCCACTGGTGGCTTGTGGAGGGACTGGTCCCAGACCTGAAAGGCCGGAGGGCAAACAGATGTAGAGACATCCTTTAGATTCAGTGATTTTCTGCAGGTGGTGGCTGAAGAAATCCATGCCTCTGACAGCCACGTTGAGCACCTGGCCTCAGAGACCGGCTGGGATTACGGATCTTTAGAGAAGGAACTTTGTTACTGTCCTGTCAATACAAGTTCTGGGGTATCTCATGCAATTTAAAATCAGAAATGCAACTGAACCTTAAGCATGGAGTTGGGGAGCTAAAGGGACCCAAAAGCCCCTTCCTCATCACTGTGCACCTGCTCTGCTGGAGTGCTTCTTGGGTTCCCCAACTCCCAGGTCCCCATAAATGAAAATTCAGCTTTGATGCCATTGAAGGTGGCTCCAAGTGGCTCCCTAGCCCGGCCTGGAGTTAACTAGTCAGGGAGCAAAGTACAGCTGGGCAGATTATCCAATAGGGGCCCCATGTCCGACTATGTCTTATGTTTTCAATTATTCATGCAAGTCATGCAATAATTATTAATGAACACATTCCAGATCCTGGGTATTCTGGTGAAGGAACTAAATTTATACCCTCTTGGAGTTTATTATATTCAATTGGGAGGAGACAGCAGAAAATTCAATGAGCTGATGGATGCAGTGGTGCTAAGGCATTTTGGAGGGTGCTATTTACATACAGGGATCAGGCAGAGTGCTGAGAAGTGCAGGCACTGGAGGTGGGGAAAGGATGAGTGATTCTCTTAAGAGACAGCACAGATGATGGATTTTGTTCTAGAAAACTCACCCTGAAAGCAAAAAAGGCCCAGGTGGTTGGGAGTAAAGAAGCCAGTTACAAGGCCATTGAGACACTGGTCTGGTCTCTCTACAAGGGGAGACTGGCCGGATATCCAGAGGAATATCCACCTTGCTGTCCTATGTGGCATTCTGAGTCACTGCTTCTGGAAAACAATGGCCAGGATGACAATTCCTTTGTCATTTGTGGAAAAGTATTTGAGGATGGCAATAAGCAGCCCACAAGTAAGTGAACTGTGAGGTATTTTTCTACTTCTAAACTCAAATAGCGTCCTGGCATGGAAGTGAACCTGCAACTCCCTGCGTGTATGGGGCAACTTCCCAGTTCTCAGACCAATCACTGGGTTTTGTTGCTGAAATCCTGATGGTTGATTCTCAGCCCTCAGGGCACTGAGCTTTAGCCTGAACATCTGTCCTTGCTGGACCACTTGGTCATTTGCTCCACCTTAGACTTCCACTGTAAAAATGGGCACGCACCTAGCAATGCCAAGATGAATGACTCTGTCCAGTGGGGGAGAGATTAGAATGAGAAATGAGAAGCTGCAGGTGCGTCCAGAGGCACCCAGCAGAGATGGGGCTGGATAATCTGGCAACCAGCCCTCTGCACCTTGGGGCCCCAGCACCCCGTGGTTTACACCATAACCAGGTGAGCTCCCTGCTCTTCTCCATCTTGCAACCCAAAGCTTTCTCTATACCCACAACTGCCTATGGGGCTTTGTCTGAATCACTCCTCCCAGGGCTGCCCCAAGCCCACACTATAGTCAGTCATTTCCCAATGTTTCCTCATTTTTTTTTTCTGAGACAGAACCTCAAGCTGTCACCCTGGATAGAGTGCCGTAGCATCACAGCTCACAGCAACCTTCAATTCCTGGGCTCAAGTGAGTCTCCTGCCTCTGCCTCCCAAACAGCTGGGACTACAGGTGCCCGCCACAATGCCCAGCCATTTTTTGGTTGCAGCCGTCAATGTTGTTTGGCAGGCCTGGGCTGGATTCGAACCCACCAGCTCAGGTGCACGTGGATGGCGCCTTAGCCTGTTGAGCCACAGACGCCGAGCCTGTTCCCTCACTCTTTGAGATCCGTGTGAGAAAGCTGCCATTAAAAAAAAAAAAAAATTAAGCACCCAGTGGACAATGCCCAAGGTGAAGCATGCATGGATTTCTTCTGGTCCACTTGCTTTTCAACTATCTTTCTACCTTCAGAGTTGAGTATTGAAGTGGAGTAACTTCCTCTTGTCTTTGATGGGACTGGTGTCACTTTCTGGGCCCTTCACCATGAAGTCAGTGAGCTGGACCCCTCATCCAGCACCCCACCCCCATTCACCTGTAATAATTACAACTACACTGAAATTGAGGGATCCCATCCACCTCTCTAAACTGACCTGCCTCCACATTTCAACCAATCCAGCCAATTTAGCAGCTACCTTATCCTTTAGCTTAAAATTTTACACATCCTGCCAGGGAAGCAGTATCATCCCCATGTCAAATAGAGGCAGCAGCTGGGACTGAGATTAAGTACATCAAAATATACGTGCCCTTGCCATATTGGTGGAAAATATAGGTGTTTTCCCGATTCCTATGACCTTCATTCTTTGCCAAGTTAAAAGTCTTACATAATTTAATATTTATGGAGCCAGTTGATATTTTCCTTTGTGATTCATTCCACTGCTTACAGATTTTATTGTTTTTCCTTTGTTTGAAGTTTGGATTAAAGAGAACCTATCTTCTTTTAAAAAAGGAAAAAGGTTTTATTTTCACTTAACTACAGACTCAAGAATGAATGTCTATTGGTGTCCCTGCCCCCACAGCTCATTTCACATTACTGCACCTTCTATTTCATGTTTCTCCACTGATTTACATTTGTTCTATCACTAAGGTATTCATTTTAATAGTGCCTTTCTAAGAAAAAAGGAATTTATAGAAAACTCAGAAATTCAGAAGAACTGAGTAGAAATTATCCACACCTTTTCTAATTCTTGAATATATTTTCCACTAGTTCCATGGGACAAAATTCCCAGAGACGAAAACCTTGAGTCAAAAGGAAAGAATATTAAAAACTATTTTTTTTTTCCCACCACCCAGGCTGGAGTGCAGTGGGGTCATCATAGCTCACTGCAACCTCAAACTCCTGGGCTCAAGAGATCTTCCTGCCTTGGTCTGACGAGTACCTGGGACTAGAGCCATGCATCACTGTCCAGCTCAGTTTTGTTTTTTGTAGGAAGGGAGTCTTACTATGTTGCTCAGACTGGCCTCGAACTCTTAGCCTCAAATAATCATTTTGCTTCAGCCTCCCAACGTGGTAGGATTACAGAAATGAGCCACTGTGCCTGGCCCATTTAAGACCTTTGACACACCTGTCAGACTGCCTTCTGGGAAGGCTGACCACTTTGCACACAGTTCCTCCTACACCTGGCATTCTTGGGAAGGGAGGGACTGCTTTATAATGCACAAAAAAGGAGCAAAAGCCACTGGCCAGGCTGGACAGCAAGTATTGCACCAAGCAGGAAAGGGGCACCTTTGGTAATGATTCCCATCCACAACCTCATACTTTAATGTGCCAGAAGAAAGAGAAGGGAAGAGAAGGGGCCACTTTGAGTCAACAGATTCTTAAGAGCCAACAAAAAGTTTTTCTGGACACAGAACACTAAGTATAACAAGGGAAGTAACCTTTAAAAAAATTAGAAGTTCTCCCTAGACAAGTTCTCCCAGTCTGGCCAGCTGTGCGGGGCCAACACTTGATCTTCAGGTCTTCTGGCACAGAACCAGGTGGCCCAAATCAGAAAACAAGTCATTGTAAACAGACCACCACGTGTCCCCCTGATGGTTGCAGGCTCCTCGAGTCTACAGAGAGTATCTGCCAACTTCTGCTTCCTGCGGCGGCGATGGCTGACCAGGGACCTGGCTGCTGCTATTCTCATGGACTATGGCAACTTTAAGATAAGGTATTTGAGGAAGGAAACCTTCATGCTGATTACTCATCGTTTTTATAAACATTTAGAAAAGGTAAACAGTGGGAAATGCTTTGCTACAATCATTAAAATGTCACCAAAAAGTCAGCATCCAAAAGGGAAGCTGAAAAGGGGCCGTGCAATTCAAATGACCATGAAAATCTCCTGCTGGAATAAAAATCATAGCCAGGCCAAGATAATTTTACTTGTACAGAGGAAAAAGTGCTTCTGAAAGCTGTGTATGGAAATCAGCTCCATGGTAACAATGGTGGCCATACAGAGAGGCTCCTTGTGTGACCAGAAACAGGTATTCCTCTTTAAACTATATGGAATTATCATCCTTTCAAGGTAAAAAAGGGACTCGAGAGATTAGGAACCCAGATCTGGGTCACAATACAAGCAAAGATAGATATCCAAACATCCAGGTCTCTCAGAATCAGGAACTTGCCCCTGTTTGACCCCATGTCATCACCCCCTTTGGTTGAGCAGAGCTCCGCACCCTTCCCCATACTTACTCTCAAGGATGAAAAAGTCATATGCTCTGTGAGGCAGAGATATGTGGGCTCCCTCAGAGACAGTGGGGTGTGAAATAAACACAGACACCATTTTGTAATCAATGACTTTTATCTTTAAAAATGGAAGCAAGTGTTTTGACAGAATACTATGGCCGCTCTATAAGAGCCGATCTAGGAGTAATTCACTGTCCTCCTCTGGGATGTCACGGCTTTAAAAAAAAAAAAAAAGAAAAGAAAAGAAAGAAAAGACAAGACAAAACAGGAGAAATCATCCACAATGCTTCAGGCGCCTAGGAGCCTGGCTGGGCATCCACTCGTCAGGTAAGTCCTAAGCTATAACCTAAGATCAGAGTGACTCTTCCTCACCATTCTGCTTCTCCCTGAACCACACTCCCTACAGTGTTTCACACCACCAACAATAACAATTTTGTTTACTTAATTAATTTGATATCAGAACCTTAAAACATTTCTGAATCTTAGAAACAAAAGTCCTCAGAAGATCACGTTGATAGAGGAACAAATACAGGCTTGAATATAAGTCATCGTAATTATTTTCTTTACATCTCATTATCAACTTCAATATTAAAAACACATACATACATACACACACATACACACAAACAAAACCACATCCAACATTCAGATGCCCTGAAATTGTGGAGACAATGATCTCAGTATTGGTTGGTTAAGAACATGGTACCTTTTCTACCCAGACATTACCCCTCGTCCAGCTACGCCTTCTAACCACTGTTGCCACACTCTGCCTCCAACCTGATTCCCTATTTACAGAGGTTCCCAGCTGGTCACAACAGCACCGAGCATGTATGCAAGAGCTCTCTCTGTGGTCCCAGTGGCACTATGCGTTTCACTTTCAATCATAGCCTCTTGGCCCTTCTAAAGCAGAGGCTCCTTAAATAATGTTTCTCAAGCATGCAATATGAGAGACTGGAAATGGGGTGAGGTTCTAACTAATGTAGGAATGAGCAGAACTCTGTCTCTGAACCTCCACCCAGGTCCAGGGATCCTCTGGGCTTTAACATAGCCTTGGTGAAAAAGCTGTAGAGGCAGAGCAAATTAGTTTGTGTGGCAGGTGCAAAGGGACATGTTTGTACACATTAAAGCTATAACAGAGGTCTGTGCTCCTGTTTTTGCTTCATTCTAGAGCATTCCTCAGTCTCAATATTCAGTAGCACCTTCTGGCCTCATCTTAGCTGAACATGATTAGGGCTGAAAGGCAGGAAAGAGAGAAGGAATGGCTGGGGGAGCCCTGAGAGCGGTCGCAGCACATGTAAGGAATGGGCAGAGCAGGAGCTTTGTAGGTGGGAGGACAGCCTCCTCCTCCTCCAGCACAGGGCATGTGGGAAGACAGAGGATCACCCCAGGCAAATGCTCCCCTCCAAGTTCCCTTGTTTTTAGTCTTCAATACTGTACTCAAGAGCGAGGCAAGCTGCAGAAATGGGCAAGAAGATACTCCCAACAGTACATGTGTCTTCTTATCCCGGGCACCCTTGTCAAGTATTGACCAAAACCTGAAACATGATGCTTAAGGTGATGAATGCAATAGATCCTACGTGTGTAACAAAACTGCGGAAACACATGCTATTTTGGGTTAGATTATAATCATCAGAAGCATATAACCAAGAAGCAAAATTCCATTCTGGTACAACTAGCCCATTTCTAGAAAAGAGAAAGGAAAGAAAGGAAGAGATGCAATGTGAGCTTTTTGATCAGAAGACTCAGTGAAACGAGAGGGGCAGTAATATGAATCCAGGTGATTTTTTCAAGTCTTCCTTTTGTACAGTCATAGATGACCAGCTTTGTGCTGCAAAGGAGCCAGCACCATGTGGCTACTGCTCTGATTGTTCTCAGATGAATGTTTATACAAAATAATATCTTATCTTCATTAAGTTTATAAACATACACAGTGCTGTCCCTTTCAAATTAAGAAGAAAAACCACACAGAAATACTGCAAAGTAGCAAAATACAAAGAAAAAAAGCTACTTTTGTTTTTGGCAACATTTAAAAAGAAAGGAATATAAAAAGCAATGTGGCATTGGTCCCTATTGGTTAAAAAAAAAAAAAAGGTACTTGGGCATGACATTGAATCAGAATTGGTTTGTTTTCTAAAATTCAGAATGTCTGGGATTTTAAAAGTAGCACTTTTGTCTTTTAAAAGTTTAACAAGTCACGTAACACTTAAAACATCAAAAAAGCTTTCTGATAAAAAGCTCAGCTTTTAAGCCATGTTTTGTTTCTGCAAATTTGAGAGACCAATTGAGTTCTTACTGGAATGTGGCCTATGGCTGGTTGACAAATCTGAAATGGAATGTCTCCAAATGGCAGTGCCTCCCCTTCCGCCCACATAGGACCACACCAACAACCAGCTACCAAGCACAAGTTCTTGCTCCCATTTTTTTATAGGGGTGGGGGTGGGACCTTCAAGCTGCTATCTTCGCCATCTGCTGTTCTAATTTGGAAATACGCTCATCTTGATTGCAGATTGTGTCTTTTATAGATTTGATCTCTTTTAAAATCTCATCCAACTTGGCTTCATTTTGCTAAGAAAACAAACAAAACTGGTGTCAGTAACTGAAGAGCAGTAAACAGAGTTTAACACAGTTCAGAATTTTTAAACATGAAATGCAATTTTCTATTTTGCAAATGGGAAGCCATGGTTACCAAGTTGAAAAGGTCAGTCAAAACCCAGGGCATCTAGGCCTGATGAGAATGCAACTGAAGCTAGTCAATGCACCTGAAACCCCAGAGCAAGACAACAGTGTTCTGCAGCGCTGCTTCTTGTTCCCTTGCCTAGGCTCTCACCCAGACCAAGGCTCTCAGGTAACAATTACACTGTAGGACAGATCCCTTCAAGGTCCATCAACAGTAACCTCTGCTTGACCAGGTTTAGTCCTGACTCTTCCGGAGGCCACTGAGCTGCCACCATCTGCTAGGGAGGCTCTCCCGGGAGGGTAGTCCACCCTGCCTTGCCCTGTCGCCTCACTCCTCTTCTCTCCCGAGGACCCGCTCTCTCAGCAGCAGAAGGTCCTGGCAGTGGCCACAGCGGTCGTCCAATGCAGTCTCCATTATCATCATCCTACCCAAATGGCTCTTGCCGAAATCATCTTTGTGGTTTTCCCCACGTACTGCCAGATCCTCCTGTCACCTGGCCACTCAGCAGCACCTGAACACTCTCTCCATTCCTTCCTTCTGGGGACCTTCTCTTCCTCAAACCTCTGTACCCCACTCTTCCATGTTTCTTTTAATAAAAATCAGAGATGAGTTTAACCAGTTGAGTGAAAGTCAGGAAAAAACCCAAAAGCCCCCTGTCTACACTCAGAGATGGCAGTGGAATAACATCGACTCCAGTCATTATAAAAAACAGAGCTGAAGGAGCAAGTGTGACCATAATTCACCAATTATCACACATCCCAGGACTTTCTTACATGTAGCACAGGTTACCATGCACTGAGAACCAACCCCACGTGCCTAAGCTGGGGAGCACTCGCCAATGCTGTGCGCCACAGAGGGCTCTCCACAGGAGAAGGCTCCAGCCAGCCAAGCGCCTGCCTCAAATGCCTCATCCTTACCACACTGGCTGTGTCTGTGGTCTTCTTAGGGACGCTGATCAGGTCGCACTTCTTGTTTGCTGATGGCTTGCTATCCAGAATGTTCTTTTTTACCACCTTGAGATCCCTGTTTTTGCCTGGAATGTACCCGTGCTTTAAGGAGATAAGGATTGGATCTGCATTCTTCCCCTCAAACCACTCTTCTGCCTCCAGTGCAGCTTCTGGCCCCGCTGTGTCCGGATATAGGTCATCTTGGAAAAGGTCAGACTATAAGAGACATTGGGGGAAACCCTTGGGGTAAGGAAGAAAGGTCTTGGATTTTTTATCAGTTTTTTGTTTTTTGTTTTTTTTTGAGACAGAGCCTCAAGCTATCACCCCTGATAGAGTGCTGTGACATCACAGCTCACAGCAACCTCCAATTCCTGGGCTCAGGACAGTCTCTTGCCTCTGCCTCCCAAGTAGCTGAGACTACAGGTGCCCACCATAACGCCTGGCTATTTTTTGGTTGCAGCTGTCATTGTTGTTTGGTGGGTCCGGGCTGGATTCGAACCCGCCAGCTCAGGTATACGTGGCTGGCGCCTTAGCCCGTTGAGCCACAGGCGTTGAGCCATCAGTTTTTGTTTTTTTTTTTATCTTTTTTTCAATTATTATTATTTTTGTCTTAGAGACAAAGTCTCACTTTATTGCCCTTGGTGAGTGCAGTGGCATCACAGCTCACAGCAACCTCCAACTCCTGGGCTTAGGTGATTCTCTTGCTTCAGCCTCCTGAGTAACTGGGACTACAGGCGCCTGCCAGAACTCCCGGCTATTTTTTTTTTTTTACTGTTCTTGCAGTTTGGCCAGGGCTGGGTTTGAACCCACCACCCTCGTCATACGGGGCCAGTGCCCTACTCACTGAGCCACAGGTGCCACCCATAATTTTTATCTTTTAAAAGCATGGATTATCCAGAAACCTGGGTACTCACCTTCCTGGGAACAGTCATGATAATAGGCTCACACTTTCTCTCATGAAGTTTGAAGAATCTTGAAAGGGGAAATAAAGGCAGTCACATTAAGTGAAATAGGAGGCTGAATAACAGGATTAATTACTACTTTTCTACAATGCTATGTGGGATATGAAGGGTACTTCTGTCCAACACCGCATCTGACCTACCTTGGGAACTCAGTGTTTGTACGTGACAGATGGGACAAGGGGAGCCAAGAGCACCTATGCTAGGGAAAGGCAGACAAGAGCTACCAAGAGAGGTCTGTGTATGATGACAGTCGAATTTCCATTATCTGGGGGCAGATGAACTGTGGTGAAAACACTAACACTGATCATGATTCATTTGTGGAAACGTTACCCTGTCAACAGACAAAAGAGAACACATATCTACTGTAAAGTATCCCCAACCCAGGACCAGGTCTTAGCCAGCTTGAGACGGTTGCACACTTGTAAGTATAAATAGGATTTTTTAAAAGGAAGCAATCCTAAGAATTAACATTCTGGCATCCAAACAAAACATATCATGCATAATAGTTAAGGAAAATGTGTATAGGGAAGCAAAACTCAATGGAACTCAAATAGGTGGGAGGGGGCAGGAGGGGATGGGAAAATTCACACCTAATGGGTACATCGCACATTTTCTGAAGAGCATGCTTACAACTTTGACTAAAAACATGCAAAAACAAACTATGTAACCAAAAACATGTGTACCTATATAAAAGTAAAAAGAAAAATGTGTATTTACCCAAAATGTGGGATGAATGGGAATGGAAAGCAACTTGCATTATAATTGGGAAGAGGGGAGCAAATGCCTTCTGATTGGCAAAAGACAAACAAAAAAATAGACAACATTTTTTGTTTGTACCCCACAAGGAGATTAAACAAACCAGAAACAACTACTTTTATGATGACCCTGATAAAATCAAGCCGCTATGACAGGGCGGTCTTTGCAGTCAAGACAGGGAATAATTAAAAACTCTAAACCTCCTACCAAGAGAGGTGGCCCCAGAAAACATTTTGGTCAGATCTCCAAATTAAATGGCCAGTGTGCAAGGGAGGAAATGAGCATAGGTATACATGCTGCTGGGGACGAATCCTCTGAATTTCAAGAATCAGAGTACATACTGCCATCTCAGAGACCCAAAGTTAGCGAAACTTGTTTCTCCTGGAAACCTGTACCCTTTGGTACTTGAAACTAGGCAACACAATCTGAGCGTGAATCTAGTCAAGAAGGCCTGAAAGACATACTGCTGCAGTGGTTCGGGGAACACAGCTGACTAGGGCTGAGGTCAGTAAAGGTATTTGCAAAACCACAATCCTCTTTGGAAGAATGATGTGCCAAATAGGCCTATTCACTATTTCAGCCAAAAAGAGTCCCAGCAAAAACATTTTTAAAGAAAGATTTAATGAAAACTCTGCAGTAATTGCAATGGTGACTGACTGGGAACTGACTTCCAGTTCTGCTACTATGGCCCCTGAGGGGGTGACAACTTCACCAAGTCTCAAGTTCCTCATGCAAAATATGGGGATAAAAGTCACACCTACCAGGCTCGGTGCCTGTAGCTCAGTGGTTAGGGCACTGGCCACATACACCGAGGCAGGCAGGTTCAACCAGCCCAGGCCTGCTAAACAACAATGACAACTGCAACAAAAAAAATAGCCGGGCATTGTGGTGGGAGCCTATACTTCCAGCTACATGGGAAGCTCGGGCAAGAGAATCGCTTAAGCCCAAGAGTTTGAGGTTGCTGTGAGCTGTGACGCTAAAGCACTCTACTGAGGGCAACATAGTGAGACTCTCTCCAAAAAAAAAAAAAAATCACACCTACTTCACAGGATTGTGACAAGCAGTAATAAAGGTAAGCCATGGAACATATTTAGCACAGTGCCTGACATAAAATAAATGTTCTAAAAACACTAATGATCTATGACAGCTTTCCTTCTTACATCAGCTATTTTTTAAAAATCCATCCAGGTAAATATAAAAATTCTTTTACTTTTATTTTGAAAGATATAAAGATCCATTCTTTAATTGTGTGACCAGTAAACTTCTTTCAAGTCCATTTAAGCACAGTGTTATACACGGGTGTGGCAGGACCTCATCTCTGATAACGCAGTGCTAGCTATTCTACCATCTGAAACAGCCAGTGGTCACTGAGTCTCATGGTCAATCTTCAGTTGACCAATATGAGAAGAAAGCCTGAGCCTCAAGAAGCCCACAAGCATTATGGAATACATATTTTTTTAAAAAATCAAGCATAGTACAGAAAAGCAGAAATTAGAGATAATACTGCTGAACTTCCCAAGTCAAAGTAACCTAATGCCCCATTGTAGGTTTCTCTAGTTTAGAACCAGTGAGGCCCATAATCCAGTTTGGAATCTGGTTCTTCCCCTGCTAGAGCAGGAAAACCCACCCGACTTGTTCCATCTCAGAGCAAGGCTCTCCCCTGCCTGCCCCCAGGGAACACTGTCCATAGCCTCTGCTGGAAGATAAAAGAGACAAGTTTTACCATTTCACTAAGCTGTGTTACCTAAATGCTACACTTCAGTGGTACAGTCAGGAAAGAAAAACTTGGGCAATACAGAATTACTTGTGGCTATCTTGCTCTGGTCCTATATGGATGGCATAAACAAGTGGAGTGATTAATACCAAATGTTTACCTGGCAATCTCACATTTATTAACGTCAAGCCCCCTCTTGGGCATATAACCCATCCCTCTCTGAGGCTCCTTGCTGCTGAACGTGTTGAGGTAGTGGACATATGGAGATTCATCTGTGATCTCAAAATAGCGGATACTGCTGTCACCCTACAAGAAAGCAGAGTTAAGTTTGTCTCTGACATTAACTGAAACACTTGAGAGAGTGTCTCCTATAAACCCAGCATTAGCTGAGACCCCACTTTAGTAGTTGACCTTCTTCTTCCTCATAGAGAGACTTCCATAAAGCACAGGGCAGTTTCTTTTCCTCGCACAGTAAACCCTCACTTAGCAAACGCTAGCATGGCCCTTAATGGTCTCCTTGGCCTCCTACTGAAGGCTCTAGTTTTACTCCCCTAAGCTGAGACACAAGGCCAGAGTTAGGACAAAAATGTTAATGCCTCTGCCAAACAAGTGCATTGCCATTCAACTTCAAAAAACAAACAGACAGACAAACAAACAAACACTGCTGAGAGTGCAGTTACTAACTCAAGTATTCCTTCACTGGCACCGTGCAGTACTGGTCACCGATTTGAAGGCACTTGGATGACAGTAAAAAGTGACATTTTTCCAATTAAGAGACTCAGTTTCAATGAGAATTCACTGACTTCAGAAAGTAGCGCCATCTCACTGCAATGTACGAAATTCTGATTAACATGCTTAGAATGGTTCTCATGATTTCCATTTGTCTCAGTAACTTAAGATATCTAATGAAATGGAAAAGAAGCTAAACACATACTAGCCATTTTCTGCATACCCAAAATAATTTTCCACCGAGTGTTAACCATATCTGGGTAACTGCTCATTTTATTTGTTTTGATGCAGTCAATGGCAACGATGATTAACACGTGGGTACTTAACAGCTGTTAACATCTGCAGTCAGGACTTTCAAGGGAACAGACAAGATCTCAATTTCTAAGGAAATGACCTGTAAAAATATAAAACAGTTCTACAGAATGCTCGATCAACTATGAAGAGTAAAATATCAACAACTTTCTCGGCAAAAGGCTAGCTCACAGGTTTGGAATATGTAACCACAGCTCCAGTTTTTATTAATTCATTTATTTCAGCAACAAAAAGTTCTAAGCAAAATTGAACCTACAAAAGAATATAAAATTTTGAAGCCACCACTTACAGAATGAAATAACAACAAAGTTACCACGTGTCTAGTTCAGCTGAGAGCAAAAGGCAGGAAGAGTTTGGTGTGGAATCTTCTAATAACAGCTGTCCCCCCTCCCTACTCTGCCCCCCTGAGACTTTAGACAGGCGCAGGCCTTTAAGCCCAGAGCCCTCTGGAGAGTCTTTGAGGCCCTCAAAAGCTCACATTCACAAAGCACCATTCTCTTTACAAGTTCATGACATGTGGTAGTAAGTACAAATGTGCACATTAGGGTTATGGGACACCTTTCAACAAGAGATGTGGTCACCTGGCCACTCAGCCCATCCCTGATAACAATTCAGATAAATCTAAAATCTTCAATCAAGCAGCACAGTTAGGTGAAGACAAAACACCAGTATGTCCTCTTTTCCTCATTGGACGGCTCTGAGGGCAGCACTAGCCCCAGCACCTCAGCCAAATCCCTACTTTGGTCAAAAGTCCTGAACACGGCACATTATTACTACACAACTGGTAAGTTGCAAACAATCAGGTCCGAAGACCTAAAACATACCAAAATTATCTCTCCTTAGCTTAAAATACGCACACACACACACTAGAAAAATTTTAAAGATACAGTACGGTACACATCTCTTAAATCTTGGAAGGATAAACTTTTCCTCTGATGGTATTAAATTTACTATCAAACACCAAAATTACTACTTACCTTTCCACATAAGTAAATGATACTGGTGTCGGGGTCATAGAAAGGCAGCAATACTCCATTGCTAGTGTCCATTTCATGAAGAGCGATGGGTTCCTGCATATTTTTCTGGAAAAAATAAGATGTTTATACATTTTTAAGATGAATTTTCATAACTTTATTGTACATTCTTCTGCCCCTAATTAAGTGAGCCATCTTCCTAGAGTAATGAAAGTTTGAACAATACACAAGTCATATTTATACATGTAAATACCAACAGGGTGCAAACCACTGAAAATCATGTTGCTTTGACATGCAAGGTAATTAATGCATCCATCAGTGTGATTCCTGATGGCAATGAAGGGCCCTTCTCCTTTATGACTTTTTTCTTTTTTAAAAGTATATTTTTATTATAAAATAAATGGAACAGAAAAATCACCCCCTATTCCACAATTCCACAGCCCAGTGAGTGGGAGAGACTATTACCGTTGAGGTCTATTTCCTTCCAACACATGTACATACACAGATTAGTACTTTTTCCCCCACTTATACTAATGAAGTCATTTACCCAAGTATGACTTTTTTGATTTAGACATTTGATCATACTCTTTATGAATATAAATTTATAACTAAGTTTAGAACTAATTTCCCAAATCTAAAATGCTAGATTCTTCATACATTCTTTTTCTGAAATATAGTTAACGCAGACTCCCCAGGAGCATCAAGAGTGTCATTTTTTTTTTTTTTAGACAGAGCCTCAAGGTGTCACCCTTGATAGAGTGCCGTGGAATCACAGCTCACAGCAACCTCCAATTCCTGGGCTCAAGCGAGTCTCTTGCCTCTGCCTCCCAAGTAGCTGGGACTACAGGCACTCGCCACAACGCCCAGCCATTTTTTGGTTGCAGCCATCATTGTTGTTTGGCGGGCCCGGGCTGGATTTGAACCTGACAGCTCAGGTGTACATGGCTGGCGCCTTAGCCTATTGAGCCACAGGCGCCAAGTCAACAGTGTATTTTTGAAATATCTATACCATTAAGTCTTTTTTTTTTTTTTTTTTTTTAGAGACAGAGCCTCAAGCTGTCACCCTGAATAGAGTGCTATGGCATCACAGCTCACAGTAACCTCCAATTCCTGGGTTCAAGGGAGTCTCTTGCCTCTGCCTCCCAAGGAGCTGGGACTATAGGTGCCCGCCACAATGCCTGGCCATTTTTTGGTTGCAGCCATCATTGTTGTTTGGTGGGCTCGGGCTGGATTCAAACCCGCTAGCTGAGGTGTACGTGGCTGGCACCTTAGCCCATTGAGCCACAGGCACCGATCCTATACCATTAAGTCTTTAGTGAGGGTAAGAACTTCACAGCCACATCCAATTTAAGACAAACAAGGATTTAGAAAACCACACTGAGAATAATATAGCCTATTTATCAACCAGAAAATTCACTCAGATCAGAGAGAAAGCAAGAAGAGAGGCTGGGAAGGGGCCTACCGGATTCCAGAGCGCCAGCTGTCGCTCACTCATGCGGCTGAAACCAGTGGTGAAGACGTTGCCGTCAGCCAGGAAGATGGCCCTCATGGGCCTGGCCCCTTCATGCGCTTTCTCCTTCTCCTGAGATAGAACAAGCAAAAAGGCACATCACTCACATCCAAACTGCAGGATGGGAAGGTGAGAGGGGAGACTAGAGCCCTAAACCCAACTTCACACCGCACATCCTCCATGTTCATCTGGGAGCCACTGGCATGCTCCATTCCTTCTCCTAGGTGAGGAAACCAAGTGACACTAATAAGTGACCTGGTCAAGGGCTCTCAGCTAGTTGGCAAGAGCACCAGGATTCAACTCCTTCCACCACATCCTGCTGCCAACCCAAGTCTAATGCACTGCAAAAATGAAACATATGAGAGAGGCCTCTGCCAAATGACTGTTTCTCAAGAGGATAATAAACTGAAGCTTGGATATACCCCATATCATAGGACAACAGAAGTTTGGTCCAGATAACTCCTTTGTTAACCTCATTTGTTTAATAAGAGGGCATGGGCAGTAACCCTTCGGACATGCATGGGGCTGGTAAGTGCCAGTGCTCAGTCAGCACCAGCCATGGTCATCACTGGGCCCTTTAGGAGAAATGCTCCCAGGGAGGGCCTCACAGTGTGGCTGAAGTTAGACATGGAATCAACATTTATAGTTTCAACCCTGACTAAAGACTCAAATATCTATTTTTGTCAGAATATGCAATTTTTTTGAGGCCCAGGTGGCAGACACTAAGATGCTGAGCTGAGGATAGAACCTGCTACATTTCTGTAAGGAACAGGTTGGGGATCAGTTAATCATTTATTCAGGACTAAGCCACGAGACCAGGAATGCAGCTACCTGATTTAGCTGATTTAGACTTTTTTTTTTTTTTTTTTTGAGACAGAGTCTTACTTTGTCACCTTAGGTAGAGTGCCGTGGCATCACAGCTCACAGCAACCTCAAACTCTTGGGCTTACGCAATTCTCTTGCCTCAGCCTCCCAAGTAGCTGGAACTATAGTCGCCCACCACAACACCCAGCTATTTTTTTGTTGGAGTTGTCATTGTTGTTTTAGCTGGCCCGGCCGGGTTCAAACCCGCCAGTCCCATTGCAGGGCTGTGGCTGGTGCCCTTGCCGCTGAGTACAGGCACCAAGCCAGACTTCTTAACTCTTAAGGACTCTCGTGAACTGATAAAAACTATTTCTTTGTGAAAGAAGGCAACCAAGTGAGAGAAGACTTGAGTAAAAGCTGGAAATGTACAAATCTGGAGAGAAGCATGGCTGGGGAGGCAGGGAGAAGCCTGTCTGAGCCTTTTCTTATTCATAGTTGGTGTTTGCACACAGCAAGGGCTCACTGACCAGTATAGTTGCCTGCCTTGAAAAGTAAAAATTTCACACTCACTAAAGTGCTACAGCTACTGTGGTTGTTGTCCTAGGAATACTCACAGCAACAATCTCTTGTTTCCTGGGATCGATTACTCTCACTTTCTTGTCTTTGGAAGCTGTACAGATTAGACTGCCATTCCGGTTCCAACTCACGTTGTAAATCATGTCTGAATGCATATCATCTAAGTTTATGAGGGCTTCCCCGGTCCCTACATTCCAGATGATGATGGCATTATCACAGCCTAAAACAAGCAGAAACATGCCCCTCCAAGATTAGAAACACCTACACAGCACATTGGAGAAAGCCATAAACACAGTGAGGATAGACATGTAAAAAAGAAGATGCTGACTGTAAGAAGCCCTACTCACTAGGAGTTTAACACTGCAATGACAAAGAAAAAATATTTATATAAAAGAAATAAAAGTTTTAAGGGAATAACACAGCTTGTTAATAAGTTTGGGTTCTTATGAAACAACCAACCATACAAAAACAAAGCAAAATAGAATCCTATGTTTTCTTAAAGAGTTAACAGGGCTAGGGCGGCGCCTGTGGCTCAAAGGAGTAAGTGCCGGCCCCATATGCAGGAGGTGGCGGATTCAGGCCCAGCCCTGGCCAAAAACTGCAAAAAAAAAAAAACAGTTAATAGGGCTGGTGGAGTCAAGTGAATTCAAGCATCAGAATGAATGCAGCTTATTTCTTTTCCAAAGGAACTAAAAGGGTTTCAAAATAAATCCAAATAATTATTTGAGTGTTTAGGACACTCAAACTTCAGGTACCAAGTTTGAATAATAAGGGAGGGTATAAGACATGGCTTTGGTATATTAAAGTGTGGTAAGTTATAATGAGGAAGGGAAATGTGAGGACTCGGCCTGTTTACTCACAACAGATCTTTATCTTTAAAAGAGAGAAAATAGGCCAAGACTGGCCTGATCATGGTGAGAAGCCAGAATTATAATTAAGCAGGCACAAGTGGATTCAGAAACTGATCCCCAGGAAGCCGACTCGGCCTCCATCCTCAGCCTGTCGATCCACGTTCCTTCCTTCAAGAGTCTGCCCCAAGCTTACAGGCCTCTCTGAAAACAAGACACCATGTGTTGTTTTCAGAACATTAGTTCCAGGATGGCACAAACTAAGGGAAGGACATCCAAAAGGTGAATTCTTGCCAATAATGCAATTTAATAAGCATTTTAGAGAAATTAACTACTGATACCTAGGATGCCTAGGCAGGAAAATGGAGAAAATACTACATAGCAGTATGAAAAGCTGGAGCTAAACTCTGGGAAGAAGAATTGACCCTTCCTCTGCCTTGTTCTTCTCGGGCAAAGAGTTAACTCCAGCCCGGGCAGATGGGTCACACAGTCTTAAAATACGCAGAGCACAACAATCACCCACCCTCCTTCACTCATCAAAATGAGAACTGGAATAAGCTGCTGCTGCCATCCTATGTTTAACCCAGATGAGAAGGGCAGCAGGAAATTTTCCACAATGGAATTTCATCTCTGGAATTTTTTTCTCTCATCGTCAGGCTAAGATTCTGACCGGAACATCAGAAGGCTTCCAATACAGTCAGTGGGGATTATAGAAACAGTACCCTCCACAGTGTCCTTTTTGAAAAGTAGTGCTGGGTTTCTAAGTACCTGGCTGTTATTAAACTGTTTATTAAAATCCCTATAAATCATAAATATCCTCTATTCCTAGTGGAAAACTAAACTGCCCCCTCATTTTTACTAGTGAGGGGAAAGATCTTTAAAAATTCTACCAATGACATTAATATTGTTTTTATCATAAACTAATTTTATTAAAGTAAAACTACACATAACACACCCATTTTAAACATGCATTTGATAAGTTTTGACCTTCATAGCTACTACCACAACCAAGACATAGAATGTTGCCATCATCCCACAAAGCTCCTTTGTGCCCTATGTATTGGTTTCATAAAACAAAATCCCAAATTATGGCCAAAGAAAAAGGTTTCTATAAGATACATTTAGAAACCACTCAAGTGGGAAAGCAGTAAAGAACACTAGTCCTCAGCCCCAAAGGTTCATTATTGTAATGTTTAACCGTGAAAAACCACAAACAATGATCAATGTCCAGGAGGGGACTGATTAAATACTGAGGTATACCCATGCAATGGATAATGAAGAGTCATTGAGAATAACGAAAGAAGAACAATCAATGGCATTTAATGAATATTTAATGGAAAGGATCACAGTATTCCACTAAGTACAGAAAGCAGGTCACGTGCAAAGTGCATGAAACCATCTCTGTGTGTAAAATAATTTATGTACATACACAGAAATCTTCTGGAAAGAAGTATCAAAATGGAAATAATGATCTCTCTGGGTGGTGAATTACAAGTGATTTTTATTTTTTTGCCTTTTGTCTATAATATACATGTATCACTTAAAATGAAAGTTTGTTTTTTTTTTTTAAAGGAAGGAAGATATTTGGCCAAAAGAAATCACCCCAAAGTTGTCAACAACACCAGACACAGGACCCAGGGTTTCTGGCTCCCAACCAAGTGTTCCTTATACTACATCAGGAATAACCAAAACTTGGTTCCTGGAGGGCCTCAGCAGGAACTATAAACCTGCAGAAAATACAGGTAAAAAAGTTTGTATGTATTCACTTTTCTGCACAGAAAGCCCATAGCTTTCATCAGATTGTCAAAGTGGCCTTGAAACATACACATGAGTGGGCTGGGGAAGCATTGCACTTCAATGCTCTTCACCATGGTTTCCTAATAATCTGCTTCAGCATATTAGTCAAAACCCATTTCCTGCTCCCCGCCCACACAGACAGCCATGATCAGTGAGGGCCAGTGCAAGAGGAGGACTACTTAGCTCCTACCTGCACTGAGAAGCACGTTGCGAGCTGTCGGATGCCAAGCCACAATGCCGACTCTCTTTGAGTGGCCTTCTAAAATCACCACTGGTTCAGTCAGGGAAAGGGTGAGTCCATTTTCTGGAATCTGCCATACCTGTTGGAGAAGGAAGAAAGACAACCCAATTGAAAGCTGTTGCCTTTCATTTATACATTTATTATGACCATCCAGTTTAAAGTCTTCGTCTACAAAAACAATATACAGTGATATTTGCATAAAAGGCAGAATATTGTGCAATGACTGTGGTTCAGTTGTTTTGAAAATTTAATATAACATTAAAGGTCAAGATATCAATAATGGCTACAAACATTACTTTTCAACTTTTATTTAATATTAGTTGGGATTTTATTTTAAATTCCGTGTTAAGTTCAAAACTCTCCAGTTAAAACTATGCAACACATTTAAAGAAAAATACAAATGACTGAAACATTCATGGAAAGAAGCATTAGAATGGAAAACTCTTAGCTAAGTCTGTGATTCTTGAGGGAATGGAGCAGTTTTTGAAACAGTTTCTGTAATTTTACATTTAGAAAATGAAAATATAATGTCTTGGTAACATGCAATGTAGAAAATAAATCTTACAAAAAAGAACAGACTGGGCACAGTGGCCTGTAATCTTAGCATTTTGGGAGGCTGAAGTAAGCGGATCACTTGAGCTCAGGAGTTCGAGACCAGATTGAGTAAGAGTTAGACCCTGTCTTGGAAAATAGCTTGGCATTTTGGTGGATGCCACTAGTCCCAGCTATTAGGGAGGCTAAGGCAAGATGATTGCTTGAGCCCAAGAGTTTGAGGTTGCTGTCAGCTATTATACCATAGCACTCTACAAGGGTGACAGAGACTCTGTCTCAAAACAAGAAAGAAAGGAAGGAAGGAAAGAAGGAATTGAACTTCATTAAACTGTAAAACTTTTGTGCTTCAGAGGACATCATAAAGAAAGTGAAAAGATAAATAATGGGAGAAAATACTTTGCAAATCATGTATCTGATAAGGAACTTGTATCTAGAATAAAGAACTCTTAAAACTCAACAAGAAAAGGACAAATAGCAGTCTGGGAGGCTGAGGCAGGTAGATTGCCTGAGCTTGCAAGTTTGAGACTAGCCTGAGAAAGAACAAGACCCCATCTCTAAAAAATAGCCAGAAAAAAATAAAATAGCCGGGTATCATGGTAGGCGCCTATAATCCCAGCTACTCGAGAGGCTGAGGCAAGAGAATTGCTTGAGCCCAAGAGTTTGAGGTTGTTGTGAGCTGTGATGTCAGTGCACTTTAAGGGTGACAAAGTGAGACTCTGTCTCAAAAAAAAAAAAAGGACAAATAACCCAATTTAAAAATGGGCAAGGAATCTAAACAGACATTTCTTCAAGGAAGATATACAAATAGCCAAAAAGCACATGAAAAACACTTGACATTATTCATTACAGAAATAATAATCAAAACCACAAGATCTAACTTCACATCCACTGGGATGGCTAGAACCAAAAAGATAACTGGTATTAGCAAGGAAGGGGAAAATCAGAGCCTATATATGTTGCTGGTGGGAATGTAAAATGGTACAGCTACTTTGGAAAACAACCTAGCAGTTCCGCAAATGATTAAACACATTTGACCCAGCAATATTTTTAGAAACAGATCCAAGAGGAATGAAAATAGATGTTCACGCAAAGCTTGTACATTGTGGCATTATTTATAAATAGCTAAAAGGTGGAACAGCCCAAATGTCTATCTACTGATAAAGGACAGACAATGGAATATTATTTGGCATAAAAAGAATGAAGCACTGATACATGCCATAACATGTGTGAACCCTGAAAATGTATGCTAAATGAAAGAAGCCAGAAACATGTGATATGTCCAGGGCAGGCAAACAAACAGAAAGCAGGTTAGTGGTTGCTCAGTGCTGGGGAGTGGGGTGATAACTAAAGGATACGGGTTGCTTTTTGAGATGATGAAAATATTCTAAAGTTGTCCATAGTGATAGTTGTACTATGGATGAATTCTATGTGAACTATACCTCAATAAAACTTTATTTTTAAAAATCCCTTGACTGGTGAAGAAATGCAAAAGATTCACCATATCCCAACTGGGGAGATGGCTGGAGAGCAGGGAGAGAAAGGGAAAGGAAGAGCATCAGAGTGGAAGGAACATCAGACTTTATATTTGACAATGAAAGATGAAGGTTTTAGGGAAGAGCAAGATGGCAGCCGAGGAACAGCTTTCTTGCAACTGGGCATGATGAGTGTGAGGAGAGAAGACTCCAGGCATCTCTGGCTGGTGGGATCTGCCTAGAAACATCCCTTTGGGGACACAGGGAGTCAGAGTGATACTTCTGGACCCCATGAGGAGGACAAAAGCAGTGGAGAACTGGCAAGTGTTTGCAGGTGTTCATTCGGTCTAATCCCAGCAGTAGTGAGATTGCAAACTGGAAAGGCCTTACCTGTGAGTTGTTTTGGGTTTTTTTGGACCTGGCACTCAGTTGAACTACCTTGGGAGAACTTAGGCAAGAGTGCAGAGGACTTTAAGCATTGTCTAAGGCCCAAGACTGAGCCGCTGAGCAGGACGGAGCTAATAGTGTTTGGCTATGGGCCGCATGGAGCCATTGTGGAAAAACTGTCCCAGCAAGCTCCACCCTCAGGGTTGCTGAGCAAGGATTGGGCAAAAGCAAGTAATCTAGTGACTGAGCAGCCTAAAGGCAGGGACTGAGAGCCTTACAGCCTTAGCCCTCACCGTCATAAAATGAAATCAGTTTTGACACACTGGGTAAGTGGATAGCCACTTCAGGAGTGATCCCAGCAACAAGTGCTTTTCTGGGAAAGCTTCTGCTTAGCTAAGGTTAGCAGTTTAAAGTGTCTTTTATGTGGGCTGAGGAAAGAGGCTCTCTACCCTGCGGGGTTTGAGAAATCAGCAGAGGCCTCCAGTCTCCATAGCCGTATCAGCATTGTGATTAACATCTCATACCCCAGAAGATCACCTGTTACGCGTACAATATCCAGCAAGATATATGCTTTGTTTTTTGCTTTTTTGTTTTTTTAATTTTGACATTTCCCTATAGATTTTTTTTTCTCCCTTTCTTTTCTTTCTTCATTTTTCTAGTTTAAATACAATTTCCCATTATTGCCTTTTTCAACAATTAGAACTTCATTTTTGCTTCTGTTTCTACCCCTATTATTTGGTTTTCCCCCCGATTTTATCCTGTAAAGTTTTCTGTTTGCTAATTTTGGTTTGATTTATAGCATTTTTGCCTTTCCTCTCTACTTAGTGGAGGTGGGGTACTGTGTCCGAACAGGTTAGCAAAGAGCTGCTAACCTTAAGGGAACAACCCAACCCAGCACCCCCAGAGGTTGGAGCTTTTTAAGGTTGGGTCAAAGTACCTTACTGTACCCCTATATTGCTCCTGTCTCCTTCTTTCTGTGCCTCTCTTCTTTTTGTCAATATTCCCTTTACCCACCCCCTCTCCTTTCTTTTTTTTTTTTTTTTAATAATTTTATTGAATCATAATTATGTACTTTGGTGCAATCATAGGGCATGATTCATATACATTCAGAAATATTTTGATCATACTGTTACAGATAGCCTTCATGGCATTTTCTTGATCACTAT
>CAUYON010124913.1:0-26902 GCA_963573935.1 Arctocebus calabarensis
CACCAAAACAACAATAACGGCTGCAACCAAAAAATGGCCGGGTGTTGTGGCGGATGCCTGTAGTCCCAGCTACTTGGGAGGCAGAGGCAGGAGACTCGCTTGAGCCCAGGAATTGGAGGTTGCTGTGAGCTGTGATGCCACAGTACTCTATCCAGGGTGACAGCTTGAGGCTGTCTCAAATAAAATAAATAAAATAAAAACAGGGTCTCTGTTCCTGCCTGTGACTCGGCTGCAGTAGGGCCCCTGACAGGACATTAGGAACGAGAGGCAAAAGCTCCTGCTGAGCGGGAGCCGAATTGGCCTTGCCTGCCCGGTAGCTTGTCCAGGGGAAGTGACAGTAAGCGTCTGCAGAGTGACTTTGCAGTGAGTGAATGGCTTATCTCCCAATCAACAGCTGAGCACAATTCTTGATCCTCGGTGCCTCCCCCTCATCAAGCAAATGAGCCCCCCAGGCCTGTCTCTCTCCCGGTAGGTGAGGCGTCCACAGGGACTTAGTTTCCTTCCCTGGGTTCCGGTCCTCTCCTCCACCCTCTGCCCGACGTCAGGCGTCTCATCGGTACAGGTGGCCCAGCGGCCGGAGTTGCCGGCTCTCTTCCCCCTCCGCCTGCCCGCGGGGCGCTCACCTGTACAGGTAGCCCAGCTGCAGGAGATGCAGCAAGGCCAGGCAGCGACCGGGGGGCTGCGGCCGGTGCAGACCGACGGGGTCCGCGCGCAGCCAAATCCAGCTGAAGAGCTGCAGCGCGACCGAAGCGAGGCCCAGCAGCGCCAGCACCAGCGCCGCCCACAGGTAGCTGCCGCTGAGCGCGTACTGGCAGGCAGCCCACAGGTCTGCGCCCAGGTCCAGCAAGAAGGCGGCGGTGCCCAGCACGCCCAGGACCAGGTCCCGAAGGAGGGTTGCGCGGAGCGACCAGGGCATGGCCCGCCTGCCTCTGCCGCTCCCGCCCGCCCTCGGGGCCCGGGGTCGCAGGGGCGGGAATGAGGCGGGCGCAGCCCTCGGGGCAGCCGGGACCAGAGCCGGCTGGGCGGGACTTCCCCGTCCCGCCCCGTCCGGGGAGGGGCGAGGCCCGCGGACGTCCCGGGTCCCCAACTTTGGTCCTTCCGCTGCCCCCGCCTCCGGCCTTAGCCAGGCCGCCAGCCCAGGGATCCCTTGACCCAGCCCTGCTGAGGCCCGAGAGCCGCTTCCCATTGCCTGGTTTTACATCTGAGGCACCTGGTGGCCCAGGAAGGCGAGCGGTCCCTCACGTCTGCATCCTCGCAAAGCAGAACAACGAAACCACCGAAAGGCCCAGTGTTCATGCCGGTAGCCCAAGGGACAAGACACTTATCCAGCGTCTCACTTCACCCCGGGGATCCGAGTCGGGGAAGGGAGGCGTTCAATAATTCCAAACCTCATACTTTAATCATTTCCATATTAAAAGGAATAACGCACAAAACAACTTATACGATGACCTTTGTTGTGTGAGTGAAACATGGATCGTGAAAGAAATGTGCGTCTTTGGGGCTTCCTTTCTGGATCTGGCAAAGATCTTTGCAAAAGCCCAAGTGCTCTCGAGAAGGGGATGCTGCGTGTTTTGCCAAGAGGAAGACGACCCTGCAAGGCGCCCCAAGTCACGGCGCCAGGAGCCCGCACAGGTACAGCAAAGCCGGCGGCAGCAGCAGGAGCCCGAGTCCCTGCGCAGGTGGAGGGCCCGAGGCTGACAGGCAGGCTGAGTAGTCCCGGAAGGCCACGTGGCGCATGGCACACACATGCTCCAGGCGACAGGTCTGGTCGCAGGCCGCGTCATCGTACATGACTGAGTTGTAGAGGTAATAGAGCTGCAGTGTGTCCGAGTCGTGGGCGATAAAGTCTAGCACTGTGTGAAGGGAGAGGGCACCTGCGTCCGGCACCCCGTAGGCCCTGGTCAGCTCGTACTCGAGCTTCCAGAGCGGTATCCCCTGCTCGTTCGCCTGGCTCAGGTTCATGAAGTAGGTCGCCATGTCCTGCAGAGGGGAAGCGGGGCAAGCGGTTGTGAGCAGCTGCTCAGTTCCACCTTTAGTCCTGTACCTTGTATTTGCCACCAAATTCTTTATAGCTGTGACAGTGACAGAGCATTTAACAACCTACCAGGTGTGCTTGCCAGACATACTCTGACTCTGATAAGGTAACTGAACCTTTTCATAGAAGAGGAAACTCAGACCAAAAGAGATTAATTCACCTGGCCAGGGTCACATAGGTGTTTAATGGCAGAAGCAGGATTGGCACCTGGGTTGTTTGCCCCAGGCCTATGCATTTTCTGTCCCACCAAACTCCTGAGCACCTAGAAAATGCTCAGTAAGTTTTTGCAGAATGAATGGATGAAAAGCAAGTTAAAAGGGGAGGGCTTAACCTTGAGCAGAGTGCCTGGCTAATTGTGGATCCCTAGGGCCCAGTTGCATCTTCAGGACCAGAATCCAAAGGGTTTATCAGTCCAACACTTTCCAGTTAAATTTATGGGACCTGCTTCAAGTCACTAGAGATGGGGGTAAGAGGAGCTGTCACATAGTGACCACTACTGCGTACCAGGCATGGTACATTATTTCATTTAGTCCTCTCTAAACTCTTCATTTTGCAGATGAAGCAACTAAAAACTCAAAAATCTTGTGAGTGGTGGAGCCAGGTTCAACTTCCTCCCTGAGAAGAATGTAGGGCATGTGATGGGAGGTGGCAGAGCCTCCTCAGTCTACAAGTCCTATTGCTAAGACCCTCTGAGTGCCCAGGTTGACAACAGGCCACACTCTTGAAAATCCTCAGATCTTTGCTTGATCTACGTTTACTCCTTAGACTCAGGGAATCTCATCCCTGGCTTTAAATGTTCTCTGCTCCCAGATTAAATCGCCATACCCATCTCTTCTAGAGCTCCAACTTATCCCTCCCTTACCACTTTCACTTGATGCCATTTAATTATCCCAAAGTCAACAGGTCTGATACCAGACCTCTGACTGGGTGCGGTGGCTCAGACCTGTAATCCTAGCACTCTGGAAGGGTGAGGAAGGTAGATTGTTTGCACTTGGGAGTCTAGACCAGCCTGAGCAAAAGCAAGACCCCATCTCTACTAAAAATAGAAAAATTAGTTGGGTGTGGTGGCAGGCACCTGTAGTCTCAGCTACTTGGGAGGCTGACGAAGGAGGATTGCTTGAACCCAGGAGTCTGAGGTTGCTGTGAGCTGAGCTAAACCTGGGACAACAGAGTGAGATCCTGTCTCAAAAACAAAACAAAACAAACAAACAAAAAAACCCAAAATAGACCTCTGTCCCTCTGAAGCATGGTCGTTCCATAGTCACCCTATCTCAGTAATATCAGCCTCGTCCTTTCCCTTGCTCAGGCCAAACCCTTGGAATCCTCATGGACTCCTGCCTTTCTCTCATATCCCACATCCAGTCTACCAACACATCTTCTCACCAGCCCACTGCTACCAACCCAGCCGAGCCACCATTGTCCCTATGGTTTTTGTAGCTGCCTCCTAACTGCCCCCTGCACCTGCACTTGCCCTGACAGCCCGTTCTCTGCACAGCAGGCTTGGTGATTATAAGTCAGATGATTTTCATTCCTCTGTGCAAACCCTCCGCATTCAGAGTCTGCACCTTGGCCTCATGATCTGACCTTGTCCTTTTCACTCTGCCTCTGTGAATCCCGCTGTGGCGGCCTGGCCTCCTAGTTCTTTGCCCAACTCTCCAAGCACATTCCCACTCTGGGACCTTGAACTTGCTCTTCCCTCAGCCTTTCCCAGAACCAGATACCCATGTGGCTCACTCACTTAGTTTACTGAGAACTCAAATGTCACATCTCTGACACTTTCCTGCCCCACCTATCTCTCACAGCACACCCCCCCAACCACCCCCATGCTGTCTCCTCCTGTTGTTTTGTTTTTCTCCTTAGCCCTCCTCTTTGTGCCATATGTAAATTTTACTTATTTTGTTATTGTCTCTCTCTTGTAAGAATTTCAGGTCCAGGAAAGTGGTGACTTCGTTTTATTCACCTTTTGTTCTCCTGAGCTTAGAATAGGGCCTGTGTATGGTAGATGCTTAATGCATTTTGTTGTATAAATGAAGAAATAATTATTTCTTGTCACTTCAACATCACAAGCACCTTCTAGGAGGTGAGGGGTTGCTCGATGAGTTGGGGGGCTGGACCTAGTTAGTATACAGGAAAAAATAGGCAATGGCATGAGGCCAGTCTGTGGGAAGCCTTGAATTCTGGGCCAGGAAAACACAACTTTATCCCAAGGGCACTGGGGAGCCACTGAAGGTTTTTGAGGAAGAGGAGAGAGATGAAAGCAGTGCTTTAGAAAGATGAATCCTTTCTGTAGTGTGCACAGATGGGCCACAGGAGGGCAGGGCTGGAGGCAAGGAGACCAGGCAGGGGCTATGACAGTGATCCAGGGTGAAAGGAGATTTGAATAAGAATTGACTTGACTTGATGGCAGATGGCCCTAGAGTCCTAAACCTAAGCTCAAGAAGGATGAAGGTGAGAGGGCGACGCCTGTGGCTCAGTGAGTAGGGCACCAGCCCCATATGCCAAGGGTGGAGGGTTGAAACCCGGCCCGGCCAAACTGCAACAAAAAAATAGCCGGGCATCGTGGCGGGCTCCTGAGGTCCCAGCTACTTGGGAGGCTGAGGCAAGAGAATCGCCTAAGCCCAGAAGCTGGAGGTTGCTGTGAGCTGTGATGCCATAGCACTCTACCGAGGGCAACAAAGTAAGACTCTGTCTCTAAAACATAAATAAATAAAGGGTGAAGGTGACTTGACCTTCCTAAGGCTTGGGGTCAGTGGTGGGTGGGAGAGTTAGGGAAGACAGTAATACGTTTAAGTCCCTCCCACCCTCCTCCTCCTCTGGCCCCAGCAGGCCCAGGGCTCCTGACCTGCAGGTGCAGTGTGGTTTGGTTGTATTTGAACAGCCGGATGCTCGGATTGTTGGCCCCATTGACTACTCCAGGTAATGTGGTTTTCCATGGGCTGACCCCAGGTGTGAGGAAGATGACGCCTATGGGGGTGCCTGTCAGGAAAGACAGTGGGGTTGAGAGGGTGGGGGAGAAGGGAGGCAGGCTGCCAGCTGCCCTTCAGATTGAATACCTGCATCGTCATAGAGCATCCGAAAGCTGTCGGTATGATGGTGGCCGAAGAACTGCCCTGCTATGATTCTGTGGTGCTTCCGGACAACCTTCAGGTACTTCTCATTGAAGCCCTCCCGGAACCATGCCTTGTTGGGCTTCTTCTCAAAGAACCCTGGGGGCACGTGGCCAGTGATATATACCTACAAGAGAGGGTGGCCCCAAGGGGCTCAGAGATACCCTCTCCAGCCCCTCCCTCCTACCTCTTAAAACCTACCCATCTTCCTAAAAGCAGGAGGACAGGCTCGTATGTGTCCCCTCCCCGAGGTTCTCCCCATTCCACCTCCCAGGCATACTCAAGAATCCTCTGCACCCAGCAGTAAATGTGCCAAACGTCTCCCACCGCTGTGCCGTTGTCCGTGCTATGCTACGAAGTATGCCTCATTGTGTACTATTCTCATTTTCACTTCTGTAAAACCTACCAATACTTCAAAACCTAGCTCAAAGAGCACCTCCTCGGCTCAGTGCCTGTGGCTCAACAGGCTAAGGCGCCAGCCACGTACACCTGAGCTGGCGGGTTCGAATCCAGCTGGGCTGCCAAACAACAATGACGGCTGCAACCAAAAAATGGCCAGGCGTGGCAGGCACCTGTAGTCCTAGCTACTTGGGAGGCAGAGGCAGGAGACTCGCTTGAACCCAGGAATTGGAGGTTGCTGTGAGCTGTGATGCCACAGCACTCTATCCAGGGTGACAGCTTGAGGCTCTGTCTCAAAAAAATAAAAAAAAAAATGAGCACCTCCTCCATGAAGCCTTCCTGATGCTTCAAAGTGTAGTCCTCTCCTCTTGGAGAGCTTGAGCATGGCACTGAAACCGTTCTTGCATGCTTGGTGGTATGCACCCTGTTACTGTGTATTCATGCCTTACATTCTTCGAGTCACTTAGCTAACCACACTTGGGCACTGGGCTATCAGTGCAGGAGGCAGAACAGCAACAGAGTTAAGAGCATGAGCTTTGGGGTCACACTGCAGCTTGGACACTGGTTGGGACAGCTCTCTGAACTTGAGTTTTCTCCTCTGAAATGGCACCTAACTGCTGGAGTTTTGAGAGCTGCATGTGATCAGCCACGTGAAGCACTGAGCAGTGCACCCGATGTTGGCACAGTGAGCCCCGGCACCGGCCATGAGATCCGCCTGGAGCGCGCTGTCAGTGCGGGGACTCAGGCCAGCCTCTGAAAACACACCTAGATGGACACACCCCCATGGGCTGAAGCTGTGCGTGTGGTGGCAGTGGAGAGAGCCCTGGACTTGGAGTCTGGAGACTCTGGCCCTCCCCATGACTCTCGGGGTCCGCATTTATGATGGGCTTCTGGATCCAAGCTCACAGGGCTGCTGTGCGGATGAAAGAAACCCCCACCCCAGTGCCAGGCTGATAAAGGATACGGGAAGTTCAGAGTGGGGCCGGTGAGTTTGTCCCGCATGGGAGACTTATTTAGGAAGTAACCCAGAGAAGGAGAAAGAAGCAGGACCCCTTACCCTTTCCCCAGCTCTAGACGCATTGGTCAGCACCTCTTCTAGCCACTGGAACTGCTGGCTGGGATCAGCCATGCCTGCCGTCTGCTCATTGCTGCTGTAGTACAGATTGGTGTTGAGGACCACAATTCGCCCCGTCATGCTGGGCCCCGGCAACTTCTCAGTATAGAAGGCACCTAGGATGTCACAGCCAGGGAAAATGGAAGTGGCCTTCCACCTCTGGCCACGCACACCTCTGCCCCTCCCATCCCACTGTCCCACTTTGTCCTTCCCTTGCATCCTTCTGTCCCATCTGTACCATAGGAAGTCATCTAGCAGGGAGACCAAAGGCTCAGGAGCTGGGCTCCCTGGGTTCAAACCCTGGCTCTATCACTCATTCACTGTGCAATTTAGAAAAATTATTTTACCTCTGTATATCTTAGTTTCCTTATCTACATAAGGGGAATAATAAGAATGTGTGTTTGCCCATCCAGATCCGCCAGGGACCTTTCCCTGCTCAGCTCTCTGCCCCAGGAGCCAATCTATGTGGGCTAAAGCAATAGGTTTCTGGGCCACAGGCTTCCAATGGGGTTTGACCAATGGCGAGTCACAGCAGCCGGAGACGGAGGAAAGGCAAGTGAGTAGGGACAGGTGTGGGGCTGGCTCGTGTCTCTGACAACTAGTGGTTCTCAACCAGGTGATTTTGTCCCCCCAGAGAGCATCTGTCAATGTCTGGGACATTTTAGGTTGTCACAGCTGTGGGTATTACTGGTATCAGTTGGGTAGAGGCCGGGGATGTTGCTAAACGTCCTGCAGTGCCCGTGACGGTCCTCCATGAGGAAGAATTACCAGACCACAGTGTCAGGTGTGGCAAGGTTCAAACCCTCCTGGAAGTCAAGGTCACTGCTCCTTCCCAGGGTGGCTGTGGGAGGTCTAGTACCATGCTGAGCATGGCGCTGGCACAGTAAATGCTGACTTAGCATCTTCATGGGTCCTATGGTGTTTAGAACACAGGCTTTGGAGTCCTGGATTCTGCTCCCAGGCCTGCCTTTTCTAAGCTACATAAACTGGACCAAGTGACTTGATATCTTTAAGCCTCAATCTCCTTCTTTGTGAAATGGGGATAAAATCAGTACCTATTTTGAGGAGTTGTTGTGAAGACAAAATTAGGACTGGGCACAGTGGCTTGTGCCTTTAATCCTAGCACTCTGGGAGGCCAAGGTGAGAGGATTGCTTGAGCTCAGGTGTTCAAGACCAGCCTGAGCAAGACTGAGACCCCGGCTCTGTTAAAAACAGAAAAACTAACTGGGTGTTGTGGCAGGTGCCTGTAGTCCCAGCTAATTGGGAGGATGAAGCAAGAAGATTGTTCAAGCATGAGAGTTTGAGGTTGCTGTGAGCTATGACACCAGGGCACTCTACCCAAGGTGACAGAGGAGATGCTGTCTCCAAAAACAAAAAAAGACAAAATTAGATCAGTCCAAGGCCAGGCACCATGCCTGTAATCTGAGCACTCTGGGAGGCTGAGGCAGGCGGATCACCTGAGCTCACAGGTTCAAGACCAGCCTAAGCTAAAGCGAGTGAGACCTCGCTTCTAAAAATAGCCAGTCATTGTGGCAGGTGCCTGTAATCCCCGCTACTTGGGAGGCTGAGGCAAGAGAATCACTTAAGCCCAAGAGTTGGAGGTTGCTGTGCGCTGTGACACCACAGTCCTCTACCGGGGGTAACAAAGTGAGACTCTATCTCCACAAAAAAAAAAAGAAAAAGAAAAAGAATTAGCTCAGTCCCTTGCGTATAGCACACGCTCCTTATAGTAGCAAATGGTGTTAGTACCTTGTTTGAAGAGAGCGAAGGATTCGTTACTAAGCCAGGGTTTCCACAGTTCTGCTACCTGATTGTAGATGCTGTTTTTCCTTGCTGGGAACTGGTTTTTGGGGTGAAAGTCATGATTTCCCAAAGCAGCATAGACTTTAGTGTCTGGAAGGAAAAAGAGAAATATACAAATATATATGCAAAAGCACTGGTAGGATTAATCATTTTCAGTTGGCTACCAGCCATCAGACCTAATGGGGAAGAGTGATAGCGCAAATGAGAAAAATACAAAGATAAGCAGAAAACCGCATTTGATAGAATCTGGCTGAACTATGCTCAGACCTGGGAAGGAAGAGGTTTTCTGGCCCCAGCCCCTAATCGTATTCCCAGCAGCAGATTTCCTGGCCAGAAGGGAGACAGCTTATGAGGAGAACACAGAAACTAGACCGTCCATATAATCCAGGTCATTATCAGCCACTTGGTAATTTGGTTCCCAGTCCTTGCCAATTTCAGATCCATCTTACGGCTAGAGAAAGAATCCAGCTCACTCTAGGAGGCCTCAGGAGTTTCATGCAGTCAGCAGAGACGTGCGGATGCTCAGAGCAGGGACCCAAGCTTCTTAGTCCCTGAGGCCTTTCGGTGCAGAAGGATTGACAGGCATTAAGTAACTAGAGGTGTGAGGGCGCTCAGGTACAGGGAAGGGCCACTGGCTGTGGATGTGGTAACAGAGGGCAGGAGCAGGGGTTGGGGAAGCCTCCCTGAGGAAGTGGCCTGCTCCCAGCTACTCAGGAAGCTAAGGCCAGGGGATCTCCTGAGCCCAAGAGTTTGAGGTTGCTGTGAGCTATAGCCCAAGGCACTCTACCCAGGGCAAAGAGTGAGACTCTGTTTCAATAAATTAATTAATTAATTTAAAACCCTGTTCTTCCTATAATATCCCTTAGAGCTGCTGCCTCACTTACTCCCAGTCTGCACCTGTTCTGCCAGCCCTGACAGGCTGCCCCAGGGATGATACCCACGTGCCACTGTAAACACTTGGAGAGGTTTAGAGTCTGCTGTTAAAGAGGCAGGGGCAGAGAGCAGTGCAGTGCAGGCATTCCCTGTGACGGGATTCTGTGTATCCGCAGGCACACAAGCTAGCACGCTGCTGGCCGGGTTGTTGGGAAGGTAAGAAATGATCATATGAAGGACCTGGCACAGGACCCAAAAGTCATCGTCAGCGGATGAAGGTCTTTACATGTGCTGCTGTTGTCCCCCTATGCCAGACACTACCTGGGGTACAAGGAATGCGGGGGGAAGGGAAGGAGGGATGATGGCAGAGTCTTACTTGGAAAGACCTCTCTGATGAGATTGGTCAGAAGTCCCACAATCTTCAGTACAGCTGCCTCTCCCAGTCTCTCATCAGGCACGTGAGGCGTGTCATCCCTGTAAAACACCACCAAGCCAATTTGGGGTGAACTCAGGAAGGGACACGAGCAAAGGACAGGAAGCTCTGTAATGAAAAGAAAATCTATGGGGATGGGCCTCAGATCTCCACTGAAGGGGAAATGGCCAGACTGGAGTGGAGTCAGGACAGAGTTCAAACCCTGGGTTTGCCATTTACCTCCCGTGGGTCCTTGGACTGACTGTTTAACCTGTTTCAGCCTCAATTAGCTCATTTGTAAAATTAGGATAGGATACCTACTCATAAAGTATTTATGAGACTTCAATCCAGGGGGAAAATTATAAATATAAAATTATATATAGGTTGCTAATTATAGTTAATATTATTATTTAGGGGCTCAGTGCCTAGAGCACAGTGGTTATAGAGCTGGCCACATACATCAGGGCTGGTGGGTTCAAGCACGGCCCTGCTAGACATCAGTGACAACTGCAGCCAGAAATGGCTGGGTGTTGTGGTGGGTACCTGTAGTCCCAGCTACTTGGGAGGCTGAGGCAAGAGAATCGCTTAAGCCCAAGAGTTTGAGGTTGCTGTGAGCTATGATGCCACAGCACTCTACTGAGGGCAACATAGTGAGACTCTGTCTCAAAACAAAACAATTATTATTTAGGGAGGGAAGCTCTGAAGTTCCAGTTCTATCTGCAAACTCCCAGGGAGCTCAGGGTGGAGAAGCCATCTCTAAATTCTACACCTGTCCCAAATCCTCCTGTCTAAGGAGTTGGGAGTTGGCTTCAGAGTGTAGGGTTTAGATCCCTAGGGCAGATCTGGGACCTGTCCCAGGACATTTCATCCCCCATTCAACTCATCTAAATTCTTGGATCCACCTTGGAAATGCTCAGCAAGGGGAAAATGGTAGCAGGTGGAGTTTTGGGATGAATAGACATTCAAACAACTTACATCCTGGGGCTCTGGCTGGATCAGGTTGAGTGAGACAACTGCTGGCCACATACTCACCCATGAGTTAATTAGTTTTTCAGTACCGATGCTGCCACCAGGAGCTCACACTGGCTTACTCTGTGCCGGTATTTTTTGTGTGTTTCAGACATACCCGCTAATTTTTTCCCCATATAGCCTTACAACAGGTTCTATTGGTAGGTCTATTTGGCACATAAAGAAACCAAGGCACAGAAGAGTTAAGAATTGTGCCTAGGTGGGTCACTTGTAGCACAGTGGTTAGGGTATCGGCCACATGCTTCAGGGATGGTGGTTTTGAACCTGGCCCAGGCCTGGGAAACCAAAAAAAAAAAGAAAAGGAAAGAAAAAATAGCTAGGCGTTGTGGTGGGCATCTAGAGGTCTAGCTACTAGGGAGGCTGAGGCAAGAGAATCGCTTGAGCCCAAGAGTTTGAGGTTGCTGTGAGCTATGACACCACAGCACTCTACCAGGGGGTGACAAAGTATCTCAAAAAAAAAAAAGAATTGTGCCTAGGCCAGCATGGTGGCTCACACCTGTAATCCTAGCACTCTGGAAGGCTGAGGTGGGCGGTTTGCTTGAGCTCAGAAGTTGGAGACCACCCTGAGCAAAGTGTGACCCCATGTCTACTAAAAAATAGTCAGGCGTGGTAGTGGACAATTGTAGTCCCAGCTACTCAGGAGGCTGAGGCAGGAGGGGTCCTTGAACCCAGGAGTTTGATGTTGCTGTGAGCTGGGCTGACACCACGGCATTGTGGCCTAGGGCACCAGAGAAAGAGAGAGAGAGAGAGATGGAGCCAAGATGTGAACTCCGTCAGCCTGGTCCCAGAGTCCATGCTGACACCCAGTACATACTACTGCATCTCTGATACCCTCACTAGGGGAGCAAGAGAAGTTAGTTAGCCCTAAAAACTCCTGAGGGACAGGCCAGGAACCCAAAGATTTAAAAAGGAAATTCCTTTTTAGACCTAATTCTGTCTGATAGAAAACACATCCAGTTTCTACTGGTTATCCTCCAAGGGCTTGCAGCTGTCTCAGAAAAGTCATATTTTTATAATTGAAGAATTATAAAGGGTCCTAGAGATCATCTGGTCCAATGCCATATACCTCTGCAAGGTCCCAGAGGTTTCCCAGAAAAATTATACATCTGTTAAAGGGTGATGAATTTCCCAAACCCTTTCCCAGAGGGATCATGTCTTTCAATGTGATACACATTCTCCCCCTCCTCAGAGAAATCAGAGCCTCCTACGGCAAGACCCATTGAGGGATCAGAAGTCCAAGGTCATCAACTTAAGTTCACTCTTTTCTTAGATTGGTTCCTGAACCAAGGAAGCCAGGCCTGTCTGGGACCCTCCTGAGACAATGTCAAATTTCTTTTTCTTTTGAGACAGTCTCACTGTGTCACTCTCGGTAGAGTACAGTGACGTCACAGCTCACAGCAACCTCAAATTCTCAGGTTTAAGCAATTCTCTTGCCTCAGCCTCCCAAGTAGTTGGAACTGCAGGCGCCCGCCACAATGCCTGGCTAAATGTCACATTTCTTAAGTGTCCAGCCTTCCCCTCCTAACCACAGGTTCATGTGAGGGTCATTCTTGGTCACTCCCATGTCACACAGCAGGGGACTTCTGGGACTTTGCAGCTTTAATTCGGCATTATATAAGTGTCTGGTGAGGCTTGCAGAGGGAGCCAGGGACTCAGAGCCCCTTCTAGATTGCCCCCAGCTCCCCTGCTTCACTATTTCTTGACGTAAATCCTCCTCAGTCCTGCCAGATGGGGTCAGGGGCCCTGTAAAGCTCCCACCCTCCTCGTTGAGATGTATTGATCAATGAGCATCCCCCGCAAGACTGTGAACTCCTTGAAGGCGAGTCTCAGTCTCCATTGTCTCAGTTCCCCAACATCTACCCCAAAGCTGAGCACACGACAAGCTCCAAGTGACAGAGTGTGAGGGACCAGGGGCACCTCAAGTGAGTGACAAGGAAGGCAAGTTCCCAGGAAAGCTGACAGACTTAGGGCAGCATCCTGAGAGGAGAAGCAGAAACTGAACCTCTGTGGCTGAGTGGACTCGCCCCTCCAGCTGTCCGTGCAGAGCCATGCTCTGACCAATGAGCACTCGCCAGGGCCACTGGGCAGCCCAGGGGTGGCCAGCAACTGACCAGGACACTTGGCCCCAACGCTGGACCACTTTCAGCCCTGGTACTTTCTTCTCTTTCTGCATTTAGACCTCTCTGGCTTACAGTCCCTGTACCCCCGGGGGAACAGCTTCAGTATCCACCCCAGTTTAAAACCCAGGAGCTGCCCATGTGCCCAGACATGCCACAACCAGGTCCCCAGCCTCAGGGAGAGCTGTGTTCTGTCAGGGCTGGAAGACACGGAGTTTGAGGACACAGACTTTGAAATCAGCCAGATACAGGGACCCTTGGGCAAGGTTCGTCATCTCGACAATGAGGCTGATACAAAGGTTAAAGCAAGGGAAGCGTGTGTCACAGCAGGTGCCAGGCGAAGGGGAGTGGCTGCCACCACCACTCACCCGGTCCAGAGAATAAAGTCTGGGTTCTGCTCGATCTTCTTCATGGCATAGATGGCCGAGAAGATGAGATCCCAGGGAGAATCACAGAGGTAGTCACCCCAGGGGCCTGCGTTGGGCACAGGCCGGGAGCCAGCCGATGGGCACACCTGGAGGGGGTCTTCAGATTCTTTGTAGTCGGGGTCTAGGTGCAGGTCAGAGATGTGCCAGAACTTCCCTGTGGGGGAAGAGAGCCCCTCCGTCAGTGCCGGATGTGGAGGCAGTCTGGGGAAGGGATCGGGGATGGTGTTACACAGGAAAAGGGGCGCCTTCTCCGGGCACCCAGAGAAGAACGGCCCACAGCTCTGGCTCTGCCCAGGGCGGCCCTAAGCAGAGCAGAGTACAGGCTCAGCTCCATCCCTGACCTATGATCTTGGGCAAGGCCCTGTTCCTCTCCCAGCTCAGATCCAGAGCAGCGTGAGGGATCAGGGGATGCAATTCTCAAAGGTGTTTCATGCAGGGGACTTGTTTTTTTTTTGAGACAGAGTTTCAAGCTGTCGCCTTGGGTAGAGCGCCATGGCATCACAGCTCACAATAACCTCAAACTCTTGCCTCAGCCTCTGGAGTAGCTGGGACTACAGGCGCCCGCCACAGCACCTGGCTAGTTTTTGGTTGCACTTGTCATTCTTGCTTAGCAGGCCCAGGCCGGGCTCAAACCCGCCACCTTAGGTGTATGTGGCCAGTGTCCTGCCGACTGAGCTACAGGTGCCACCCGGTTGCGGTGGGGGGGCTGGTGGCTTGTTTTAAAGCAAAGGCAAGAGAAGGTCAGGGCTAAGCACTGGAGCTGTGGAACCACATACAAGCTATGTGACCTTGGGCAAGCTATGTCGCTTCTCTGGGCCCGTAACTAGAGCCAAATCCTATCATGCTCCAGGGAAACACAGTCACATGGGAAAAACTGACCAAGAGAGAGAAGGCTTGCACACCAGATGAGCTGGAAGATCTTGCTAATCAATACTGGGAAATGTGTAGAAATGAGTCTAGGCAACCTAGATTAGAAAGAAAGGGCTGAGTTTCTCCTAGCAGGGCAGGACCTGCTGGGGATTTTGAATTTAGGTGACAGCCCAGGCAGCTGGGAGGGGTCCTGTTTGCTGAAGTTGTTGACGCAAACTTTCACTCAATTCCGAAATGAGGCTGAAATGCCCAAACCTCTTGGTCTGATATAGGGGAAGGATTCTGAAGACACAGGCGAGGTGGAGTGGATGTGCCAGGCGTGCACAGCGTAGGGCCTGGCACAAGCAGTTTCAATGACTGCTTATTAAAGGAGGGTTACACAGGTTTGGCCTCTGCCCCAAACCCCGTGTTTCTGGCTAAGACAAGGGTGAGTCCTGGATTTCCTCACCCTCCACTATTGCTCTCACTTCCTCCTCCATTTCCCGTATCACTCAGAGCTGACAGTCAACATCTCTCTCGCCCCAAAAAGCTGAGTCTGGACCAGAGAAACTGGGCTTATTGATTTCAGGGTCAGGTAGACATTGCCCCACCCAAGCCTCAAGCAGATCAGGTCGCCCCAGGACAGGCCCACGGGCAACAGCTGACCCTAATCCTCACTCCTGGACATTTCCTACCAGATGCTCTACAGCCTTTGCCCACGTCTCCTGATCTCTAAATCTGGTCTCAGAAAAGGATCTGGAGCTTGTTCCCACTAAGGTGTGAATGACTGATTTAGCAAATCATCATTCCTCCCATGTGCACCATACAGTCCTGACCACAGCGCTGGAAGGTATTGACTATCACCTGCATTTTACAGATAGAAAAACGAAGTTCAATTCTTCTCAGCAAAGTATGTCAAGAATGGAAGAAAAAGTATCCAATGTACTCAGCCCTAATATGAAGCTAATTTATAGCTTTCATATGAAGGCTAAAACCCAGTTATAGCACAAGAATACAGGGAAAAGGTAAAAGGAGGGGTGTGGAGGGGGGTGGATGGGTGGAGGGAGGGCAATTAGTGGGATCACACCTACAGTGCATCTTAGCAGGGTACTGGTGAAACTTATTAAATGTAGAGTATCAATGTTTTTATATAGTGATCAAGAAAATGCCACGAAGGCTATCTCTAACAGTACGATCAAAATATTTCTGATTGTATATGAAGCACATTCTGCCCTATGATTGCACCAATGTACACAATTATGATTTAATAATATTATTTAAAAAATAAAAAAACAATAACCATGTTATTGTCCCATAGACTGCGTGGGTCAAGAATTTAGGAAGGGATCAGTAAAAGTGGTGTAAAAGGCAAAACACACCCAATTGTATACAAACTTTTGTTTATTAATGAGGACTGTCCCAGAGACAAAAAGGGAGGCCCGGGGTTTTGTGGAGATAGGTAAATGGTGTAAGCTGCCCATGAGTTGTGGGAATGAGGCAGAATCAAGGGTCTTGTCTCGTGTGTACGGGGGCGTGGAGGGGTGGAGGGTGGGGTGGAGTGGTCTTTTGTGCTTACTTGTTTCCTGTCACACAAAGAGTGGAAGGATTTCTTGACCATCACTCCTCTGGTTTGGGGGCTCAGAAAACAATACTGCAAAATGGAAATCTCAGAAGCGGCGTCAGAAGCAAATGTGTTTCTCTCCCTTCTTTCTGCCTCCTCCCTCTCTGTCCCATTCCCCCTCGTGGCTGGCCATAGAAACTACCATCTCTCTTCCCCAAGGCAGGTTATGGAAACCAGAACCCCTTTTCTTAAGAGTCAGCAATAAAACCTACAAATACTGTGTGTAAGATCTGACTATGCAGAAATTGTCCAGCCTACCTTGTTTGACTTCATAAGACCCTTGCCCCTTCCAGAGAAGGTCTTGCCTCACAGTCAGAAGAACAGACCCTGCTCAGAAAAATCAAGAAGAATCTAGATGGACAGGCCTTACTGAGTTTCCCCACTCAGACTATTAGCATCCAATCTTACCGTATTTGTCCAGTCATATTCCTACAGGGCTACCACACTTCGTTGAACCTAAGCATCAAAATGAACAATTTCCCCTGTGTCTTTGGATCTTCATTCCTGAAGGCTCCCATGTGTACACAGTAATAAATTGGGGTTCCCCCCATTAGTCCTCCTTCTGTGAGTTGATTTTTCAGTGAACCTTCTCTGAACTTTCCCTCTTGGCCCCTGTAGCTTGGCCCCTATGTTGGGAACACAGGACTCAGATAAATTTAGTGGCTGATGTCTGTCCCTTGATATCTTGACATTTAGCTGGGAATAGCTGATGTCTGGAGAGGACTGTAGCTGGAAGCTGGAGTCCTCGGAAGGCTTTTTTACTTACACATCTGGTGCTTTGGTCAAAGTAACTTCAGTGCTAGGCCTGCAAACTAGAGTGTGGTCCGTCTGTGGAGTCTGACTTTCTCACACCACGGCAGCCTCGGGATGGCCAGATTTGCTACACCACAGCTTAAGGCTCTAAGAGTGAGTTTTCCAAGTGAATTAAAGATAAACTACATTTCCTTTTTGTGACCCAGTCATGGTCGGCCTGCAGCATTACTCTCACCCGAAATTAGGGGTCCAACCAGTCCCAAGCCTGATTAGAATGTGTGTGAGAAGAACGAGATGCCCAACTCTCAAATGAAAGAGTGTCAAAGAATTTGTGGCTTAAAAAAATAGCTAATATTAACATTCCAGCTGTAAATTATGTATATGTTGGCACATAAAAAATACAGGCATTTCCTCTCCTAAAATCCCCAAATCTCAACAAACTGAGGCACCAACTTACAATCTAGAATCTGATCATCTAAATTGAGTCCAGGTGCAGGTGAGGCTCCTCCGGTATGAGACCTCAAGCTGGTTCTCTCCAACTGAAGACCTGTGAACTCAGAGACACGTTATTGCTGCTGTGTCCAACAAGCGAAAGAGCGGGATGGGCACAAGGGAATTACAGATATTCCCATCACAACAGGGAAGTGGAGGCCCGGGGCAGTCCCTGTTCTACAGCAATCCTGAAATTGAGCTCTGTGTGTGTTGCTGACTCCCTGATTGGGGTCGGGCCTATTCCTTGGCAGGTGTTACATTATTCGTGTGCTACATGAATGATCTCATCTAATCCTCAGTGTTATCCACAGAAACAGAACCAAAGGATGTTTGTATACATGTGTAGACAGATGACTGAGAGAGAGAGAGAGATTTATTGTAAAGAATTGGCATGTGATTGTGAACTCCAGACCAGAGGCAGAATTCCTTAGTTTTTTCTTTCAAAAGGTTTTCAACCTTCCTAAAGCCCCAACCCTTTAATACAGTTCCTGTGGGTTGCAACCCACAGGTTGAGAATCGCTGCCTGAAGCTGGTCAGAAGAGGCCCGCCCACACTACCGAGGACAATTTGCTTTACTCAGGGTCTACTGATTTACGTGTTCATCACATCTGAAAATCACCTTCATAGCAGCCCACACTAGTGCTTGACCAAAAAATGGATCCCATAGCTTCACTATTGATACATAAAGTTGACCATCACACTATTTTTGTTTGGTTCCAAACTCTGAGTCACCCTTCATTTTTCAAAGAAAAATGGGTTTGCCAATGTACAGTCTCCTCAAGCGAGGGGTCACGTATCTCTGGGTGTTTTATGTTTCTTGTTGTTTTATCCTGTCTCTGACTTTTTCTGGCAAAGGCTTCCCTCCTCTTCTTCCTATTCCTCATGACACAAAAGTTAACTATTAAAAATATGCCTGGACTATTCTAGGTGTGCTGTGTAAATTAGCCTATCCAGGCCTCACAACAACTCTATGCGATATGTACAGTTATTATCTCTTCATGGCAGAAAGTGAAACAGATGGACACTGATGCGCCCCGAATCTCACAGCCCTACACAGCAGGGCTGGGACTCCATAGACCTGAGTCAACAACATAGTATTTTATTTAACTCATGTGAGCAAATGCTTCCTTCAGAGGACTAACACTCCTTCTCTCAGTGACACTGTGCTAATGTTTTCAAATCATTTGGTGAAATGCTATGAACAAGGTAGAGGCAATTGCTCTGGTTATGAAACAGAAATCTTTCAACTTCAGTTAGAGCCTTTGGAAACATCATGAGGAAACCTGGTAAACAGATAGATCTTCTTAACAGGGGACCCCGGGGAAAAGTGACACAGGCTGTCTGGCTCTGAAATGCCTGACGTGGAGAGCACACGGGCGGAGCAGGGTGGGGTCTTCTCATTTCATTATTTCTCTACAATCTTTGAAGAGAAAAGAAAAGGTATGTTAGGAGACGCTAAGAGCCGGTAGTGCATTGTTTAATTGCTGTGTTTCTTACCTCCAAATAACTGGCCCTTCTCTTGTATTTTCAGTAAGTTACAAAAATGAAAAAGCCGTGTTACAGAGCATCATGGGTCCCCACTCAAGCAGATTTCTATATTTGGAATTTGTCTTTTGCTTCAGTCTCTCTGCCACCCTCCAGCATCCCCACCTTTTGATTTCTCCTCTGTGTTCCTTTCACCTGTTTACCTTCATCTTTCTTGAAAAGAAAATATAGGGTTTTCTGTTCTTTTCTTTCAAGAAAAATTAAATTGGCTCTTGTGAGTCAAGAAGGGAAGAGGGGACAAGTGAGGGAGGAGAAAGTCCGGGAGGTGTCCCAAGCCTGCCTCGGGTTCCAGAGGACATTCTCTCTCCCCCGCTTGAAATCCATCTGAGCAGGTGCCTCTGCCGCTGGCCAGCTGTTTGGCCATGTGCAAGGGCACCCTGTGTCTTCCCTGAGAGCGCTGTTTCTTGCTTGCACATAGTGCTAGGCTGGGTCTGTGAAAACCTAATGTCCCACAGGATCTGCCTTCGCCCACTCTCTCTCAGGTGCTCCCTTTGCTCTTTCTGGGGTCTATTTTTAAGTAGAAAGTGCACATTGTATGCAAACGCCTCACCCCTGCAGTTCAGCCTGTGAGAGAGGGTGCAGGCCATGCCAGAGAGCAACAAAGCTCCTACATCAAACACATCACCAAGGGCAATATTTTTAGCCAGGTACAAGTCTCCTGCTGGGAATAGTCCTCAAATCTTCCCCTTTCCTCCATACTCCTCTCTTTGGTCCCTTTACTTAGCTAGAATATATATAGTGGAATTCCCTGGGGAGCCCTCCTGACCACCCCCCAACCCGACAACATTTCAAAACATTTGGAGCAACCGTGTTCTAGAACACTTACTAAAAGAGTAGATTAAACTCTACCCTGCAGGCTGTCCTTAATTACCTTGATAGAAACACACTGCAGCTCACCACATCAAAATGCAAATTTCTGTATTTGAGATTTTTATTAAATTTGATAATATAAGTCAAATAATTGCTTCTTTATACTGGAAGGGTTTGGGGCTGACTAACCACAGAAGCTCAGAGGAAAAACAAGGAGACAACTATTTTCTTGCTTCATTTAGAATAGACACCCCCCCCCCAAGCTGTGTTTTCATTGTTTCCTTACATTTTATCTCTGTCTCTGTGTCTCTCTCTCTGTTCTGCTGGGCTCATTTTGCTGAGGAAGAAGATGAAGATGAATTGCACTTAGAACAAGCTGCAGTACAGCGTTAGCACGACAGGGCCAGGCAGCTTGTCTCATCACCGGTGCTTATTGAGACTGCATGCTAACATTTGATCAGCGATTTTCAAATTTGGAGGCCACACTTTATAGCATCACACACACGCACACACACTACACATATACAGTGTGCATCTAAGATTTCATGAACCTGTACTTTCCCTAATTATTGTGCTTTATTTTCTAATCTATTCTGCTCTACTTTGTTCTGTTTTTTAAAAACTGCTTAAATGCCAGTTGCAAACCAGTTACAATTCAATAAAGGAATCTTTATCCTTGGTTTAAGAGAAAGAAAGAAAGAAAGAAAATTCCATTAGATGTTGCGGCTGGTCTTAGTACTTCTAAGCTTCATTAAAACCTCAAATGAATGATGGAAACAGTTCCTAAAGAATACCTCCAGCCCAGGGTGCTAATTTATAAAGGGTCAGCCTAAAATCAGAAAAGACTTAGAACTGCTGCACCTTGTACAGAATTTTTTGCTGTAGATGACATGGCTGGCTGCAGAAAGTATTCCCTGGCATGTGGCATTATGCTTTAAATGATGTCAGTTTCCAAGAGCGTTTCATGTTCACACACGCCAGTGCTGGCTGTGCGTGGATGGCTCTCGGCACTGTCCCCCCTCCCTGTCACACCTGCTCAGGCCATTGGGCCCATCGGGGTCTGTAAGGTGAGATGGCCTCATGTTCACTACCAACCTTGGCTATCATTTTTCTCACCACTTTTCAGACTGGGTTAGGCATCATTACCTTTCATAGCCTCCTCTCACGGCAGACAGATCTGTTTTACACATTCTGGTTGGTCAATCAATATGCATCCTATGTCAGAAGTAGTTCCCAGTTAATCTAGAGCCCAACACATTAATGTCAAACATTCTATTTTGACCAAGATAGGATAGATCAAAATTATGGACACCTGGAGAGAAGGAAAAGGTAGGAGATGAAGGGAGGAAGGAAAGAGGGGTAGATAAAGACATTCGATTCAATGCCTTCTTTTTGGAACACGATACAGACATTATTTTATTAAATACTAATAAAATGCTCATAAAAAAGATGGTAATTAACCCTATTTATATGAAGATGATCTTCAGGAAGCCTGAGCTGAATTTTTCAGATGTTCTGAAGCTAGTGGGTGTTGTGGATTAGAACACAGTTCTGCTTGGGCTCCCTGAGTACGCTCTTCCAAACATGCATGTTACCATCTGAACAGGTGCACTGCTGGCTGCTTTGAAGGAAGCCAGTACTCCCAGACAGCAGTGGTTACAGCCAAGAAAGAGAGTAATATCACAGCCTCCACGTGAGGAGATGAGAGGACTTTCTCAAATCCACACCCCTGAAAATTTGGTGCCAGTGTTTCTAAAGTAGCGGTTTTCAATCTGTAGGTCGCAACCCCTTTAGACTATATTAAAGGTTTGTGGCATTAGGAAGATTGAGGTGCCTAAAGGTATTTTGACAAGAAAGGGCTAGGGAACTGGGTCTGCTGATTGGCTGGGAAAGAACTCATAGCGTCAGGAAGCAGAAATTGTCTTCTTGCCCTGAGTGAGTTCCCAGGTTGCAAGACCAGCTGACTTGGTTCCTTAGTATGAACTAATGGTCTGCTTGGGTCATTTGGTCCACAAGAATGCAAGGTAAGGAATGGATCTCAAATACCAGCCTTAGGTTTCTATCAGAGCAATGAAAAAAGCTAATAAACTGGCACCTGTGGCTCAAGGAATAGGGCGCTGGCCCCATATACCAGGGGTGGCGGGTTCAAGCCCAGCCCCAGCCAAAACTGCCAAAAAAAAACTAAGAAACTTTATGTTCATCAGCTATGTGACACTTGAATAGTAAGCAATTATAGGAAAGAAAGCTAGGAAACACACACATTTTATACATATACATACATACTTTTTCTTTTGATTGAGCCTATACCAGGCCCCTGTCATAGTTCCCACACTACTGCCATTCATTAAATTTACAAAAAGGTAGTTTCACATATGGACATTGTAATTTCCCTTTGAATCACAGAGAACACCAAAAAGGAACTTTGACCCCCAAAAAGCCACTCTTGATATTGTACTTGCACACTCAAAAATTTTCTGTATAAAAGCTTTAAGGAAACGTCGGAGATGGAAGGAAAGCTGAGATTGTCAGGCTGAGATTCTGTGTTACTTGGTGGGTCAAGGAAGATATTTCCTTTGGGACTTGAGTGAAAAAGATAAAAGGAAAGGAGGGAAGGGAATAAAAGTAAAAGTGAGGAGAGAAAGAGAAATTTAATTAGATATACCACCCAAGAAAGGGAGAAAATGTAAGATAAGTACCCTCAGATAACAATGGAAGTGGTCTGGTTAAAAAATCTCTCCTTAGCTTCATTTTCTACCCTCGCCTCTGTGATCACTGTTCTCAGTGCATTTATATGTTACAGATTTGCACTGCTTTCCAGGTTGCTTTAGATGTGACCTCTTTCCAGAGACCAGACTTTTGAAAACTTTTTGTCAAATCAATATGACATTTTTATGATTGTTACTTAATGTTTTTGTGTAAGAACGTTGCCTATAATTGAAAACAAGGAGAAACAGTTGTGTTGTGGTTTGGGAAATGCTCCCTAGAAGAGGGGCCCTCTGCCAGGTGCTAATTACATTCCTATTGTATTTTGGATTCATGCTTCCCACACTAGGGAGAGGGAGAAAGTTTGGGTGGAAAGGGAGGCGGCTTGAAGATAATTGAACAAGGTGAAAATGAATGCTCATTAAATTCTAGAATACAGGAGGACTCATTTCATGTGAGAGGGCTGTAAATATGACTTTTAATGAAGTTATGACATGGTTGCCAATAAAAGTCATTTACTCTGCAGTATTACAGTTAATTATACACAGCTGGAGCCATTTGTGCTGTGTCCCTTGTTAATTTTCGTCACTGCATATTAACCCCTTCAACACAGGATCATCCAGGAACCAGGCAGATTTAGAACTATGGAAAACATTAAATAAATGTTTCATGTGTCTCAGGGTAACTCACAACCTGCAGGAAAACATGCCTCCTGCCCCTCCCCTCGGCAGACCCCGCCCTCCATGTTGGAGGGTAAGGTGCAAGTAGAGAGAGGAGAAAAAGAAGCATGATAACCCTCCCCATTTTTTGAAAAAAAAAAAAAAGACACTTCCCTTGATTTGTGGTAAAAAGTATAGATGTAACTTTTTTTTTTTAAACAGAGTTTTACTTTGTCACCCTACATAGAATGCTCACAGCAACCCCAAACTCCTGGGCTCAAGTGATCCCCTGGCCTCAGCCCCCCAAATATCTAGAACTACAGGTGCCTGCCATAATGTCCAGCTATTTTTAGAGATGGGGTCTCACTCTGGCTCAGGCTGGTCTCAAACTTGTGAGTTCAGGCGATCCACCTGCCTCAGTCTCCCAGAGTCCTCAGCTTACAGGCATGAGCCACTGGACCCGGCTGATGTTACCATTTTGTTACTAGTATTAGGGGCATTTTGTTAAATTTGTTTTAAACAGTCTAACAAAAACACTACTAAAATAAAGCCAGGTGAAACTGACACATTATCCTTAACAGCTTAACCTGTTGACAAAGAGCCTATTGTACAGCTTGGCTGGAAGACATTTCTGTTTCTGAAAATCTTGCATTCTGAGATGAATCAATAGGCATAGGGACTTGTAGGCTGACAGCAGTTACAGATAACTCTGCCACCCCTGTGGCTTGTGTCAGGATCCAGAGGGCCAAACATCCCATAAGCCTGTTTCCTGGAAATGCCGTGAACAATGGGAAGTTCCTAGTGAAGTGCTGTAAATGACAAAAAGTTCCTATTAAAATGCTGTGAACAACAGAAGTTCCTATTTTGTATTTATGAAGATAATTTCAACTATGGATGCAGCTTCCTACCCTCATTCTGGGAGCCTGGTTGTTCTGAAAAGCAAAAGCAGTGCCTTGTATCTTTATTATAAGGCAGGAGTGGGGGACCTTACTCTGTGACCAGAATTGTCATAAGGTTTTGGTTTGGGGGGGTTTGCTTCTCTTTAACAGACTTCTGTCCATGAGGATTCAGCTCTCCAAGATGCTGTGCTCAGGAAACAGTTCACAGACATCTTTGTGGGGCCCTGGAATTGGCTCTCAGGATGACCTGCCCTGGGCAGGAGTGACAGAATCTTGCTCTGTTTCTTGTTTATTCTGGTTCAAAATGATGTAGTTTTCTGGTTTATCTCTGCTCAAGACTGAATTATTTCTCTCATTAATTAATGGCCATCTGGTGTCTCTCTGCCAGTGTTAAGTGCTGAGAGATTGATTCTGAGACGTATGTCTGCAGGATATACAGGATATGTAGGATTTCTTCAAAATTGACTAGCCTTCTCTTGCTTTTCAGGACTATTTCAAGGGAGCCACTGCTTTTAGGAGGCCACAGACCAGTCTCTACGTCTTTGTCCAAAAAATCACTCCAAGTCATGTTATTTGTCATTGATCTTTGACAATGAGGGGTGAGGGATGGAGTGGGGCAGCATCGTCTAGGAAGGGGTTGCATGCATGCAATCCCCCTTATATGTGTTTCTGTAAAGATGGATTTTTTTTTTCTTTTTAAGACAGAGTCTCTTTTTGTCCCTCTGGGTGGAGTGCTGTGGCATCTTAGCTCACAGTAACATCAATCCTACTTTGTGCTGAAGCTTCCAAAGTAGCCGGGACTACAGACGTGTGACACAAGGCTCGGTGTTTTTTTTCTTTTCTTTCTTTTTTTTGGGGGGGAGACAGGGTCTCCCTCTTGCTCAGGGTGGTCTCGAATTTCTGAGCACCAGCAATCCACCCATCTTGGCCTCCCAGAATGCTAGGATTTTAGGCGTGAGCCACCATACCCAGCCTAAAAGTTGGATTTTTCTGATTGTTGTCAGTTTTCTGTGTGTGTCTGTTAAGTGAGAAAAGCCACTCTTCACAAACAGAATTACAATGAATGGTCTGTTTATAATTACAGCCTCTCTCCCTTGGCAGCCAGATTTCTTAGATATTAGTTGTTCATGAGAATCTGTCCTGTTTCTACCCTCTAAGACAAACACATTTCTTCTATGAAAAGGGAGAAAGCATATGAAAATATTTTTAAAAATTGAAAGAGTTTGTTATGGCTTGGAGAGCAGAGGGCCTGGGCTGGTTTTTCTATCAGGTTGTGGATAAACCTAAAGGATGATGAACTTGGAATTCAGATGGAATTGATAGGGTTTATCTGGAGTCTGACGATCTCTCATTAATGACCCCCTTCTCAAGAAATTGAAGAGCACCTGTATAATCTGGCCTTTTCTTGATTTTTCTCTCGAAAGGTATGAAAGAGTAATACCCTATGAGAATCAACTCAGAAACCTCCACCCTAGTAACTTTGTACCCAGAAAAAGAGCCCTACCAAGAGCTCAACCCCAAGGAAAAGAGCATGTTCCTTATAGACAAAGTGTACACCAAGTTTCCCAGTCTGTCCAAGATATTTTTGATGTATAATTTAAAATAATTTGTGAGCATAGCTCTGGTATACCTTTGTCTAACTATAGAGGACATTAATAAATTAGAATACAACATTTTATAATTAAAGAAGAAAAGAAAGAGATTGAACTGTTAATGCTTCCTATGCTAACCTTTTAAGGAAAACTTCCCAAACAGCTGTGCTGGCATGGGAGATCACTAGATGGGAAACAAAGAAAAGCAAGTGGTTATCAGCCAGCGACAAATGCTCATTCAACTGCACCAACGGCAGCTCCTAATACACTTTCAGTATGTGGTGAGTAAATGCAGGTATTGTGAAGTCTTAGTTTATGTACACACCTATGACCAAAGTAAACCTCTTGATAAATTAGGGGAGATTAGTAACTTAAAATTTAGCAACGTGTCTTCTAATCTTATCACAAGGCAAAATAAAACATAAACTTGATATTTTACATAAGATTGGGGATTTTTATGGAAAGTAATTCTATTTGCATTTCCTAAATTTCAAAGGCTGTTTTGAAGTCACATGTATTATCGTTGCTTCCATACACTATTTAGGCTTAGGAGAATATATGAGGTCAGGCAACTACGTTTGAGAACTCATCCTAGTAACAGGGCTACATACCTCTTCTCTGCATATCACTACAATCACCTTCAAGGTACCCCTTGGGAAGCTGTGAACCAACGCCAGCACCTAGTCCACCCTTCAAAGCACTTTTTCTAGGATGAGTTCAAAAACTTAATCGTCTGACCTCATATATATATATATATATATATGTGGTACTCAAATGTGACTTGAGTATTACAGTATAAATACAGTTTATTTCTTTCTAAAAGTATATATACATATTTTTGGCAATTTTTGTGTGATTGTATGGAGATATATATATATATACATAAAAGATATATAAATGTATATATATAATCTATATATAGACCCGCATAAATATGTATATATATGTATCTCTGTGTATACATATGTGTGTATACAGAGAAGTTGCAAAAAATACGTATACTTTTTTTAGAAAGGAAAAAACTGTATTAATTTTGTAATACTCAGGTCTCATTTGACTTCTGCACTTACAAGAGATACAAGGTAAAAGATAACAAATAATATTAGTATATATCAAGTATTACAATTTTAATATGGTTTTTTCCTTTCTTAAAATGTGTGTACAGTTTTTGGCAACCTCTGTATACAATACATTTAACTAATTGCATTATAATAATTACTATCTTTGCATAGAACGGTTTAGTGAACTTTGGACCATGCTGCACATCAGCTGGGACTATTTCCTCTACTTGCACCATCAGAGTAAAAATCTCTTTTTTTTTTATTGTTGGGGATTCATTGAGGGTACAAGAAACCATGTTACACTGGTTGCATTTGTTCGGTAAAGTCCCTCTTACAATCGTGTTTTGCCCCCAAAAGGTGTGGCACACACCAAGACCCCAAGACCCCACCCTTCTCACTCCTTCCCTCTCTCTGCTCTTCCTTTCCCCACCCCACCCTCGATCTTCCACTCTCTGCTCTACCCTTCCTTCACCCCCACCATGTCAATAATTGTCATTAATTGTCCTCATGTTAAACATGAGTACATGGGATTCATGCTTCTCCATTCTTGTGATGCTTTACTAAGAAGAATGTGTTCCACTTCCATCCAGGTTAGTACAAA